>ML777134.1:48270-65607 GCA_009831015.1 Picea engelmannii | reverse complement strand
GGTTGTGATCTAAGCGGAGCCCGGTAAACAAAGAATAGACGGCCAGATCACCAGCGGAAGGTGGGAGCTCGATTTTCAATGCGTTTTGGGGAATTCCGTTGAGGCCACGTGTCCCTCGTTGAATGGGAACGGAGATTTGAGGTAAGTATAAAGAACGGTGCTGAATTGAATTCCGTTGGGGTTATGGTCACGGTGTATGGTCGTGGGGTGCTTACTTCATGCATAAAGTTATTTTCCGTTGGGTGCTAATAAAACCAAAGGTGCTTAAATTGACAAATTCGGCAATAGTTCTGCCAAATCGAACCAAATTGCAAATGTTAGTGACAGTTAGCTAATTTAGCCCTGTCAAAGAATGATGAAGACCATATGCAAGAAAGATTCCAGTACAGAAAATGGCGGAATCGAAGATCTGCTTCGACATAGCAGGTGGTGCCTGCATTAGTTACACTCATCATCAGTTGAGGCGCACGGCCACATCACTTAACTTTACTCTTTAGTGCACTTGGCATAAGGAGAAGCTTTTCTTGGGATATGTGCCCTCATGGTTCTTGATTATTTCTGGTTCGAATCTTCTTCAGCTGCAACTTTCTCTCTCATATTCTCTTCTTTCTCCCTTCTACTTTCTATTTTCTTTGTGCAAGGATCATCACTATCACAGTTTCTGTACTTGTCTCGATGGTGCAATCAACCTTCTGGTGAATACAGGAATAAAACTTTGTTGTGCTCGTATCAAGCTCTCATGGTTTGTCAGTATTTTGTTGAATATTTGTGCATGATTTAGAAGTTATTAGCTTGTTGTTTTGGTGCAATCAACCTCTTAATAGCACTTTCTTTCTTTTTTCTTTCCATACTTTACAGCTAACGTTGCAGGGATTCCACCACAAACACTTTTAAAATCAAATATTGTAACTTTGGGCTGTTTAAAACTCAGACCAAACACTTTTCTTTGCTGCTGTTTTATTGTTTTTATTGCAGATTTTACAGGTTGAAAACAGTGAGAAGAAATCCTCGGGACACCCCCTGAGGTTGGCAAGCACCTGTACAAACAGAGAGCAATCTGTCAATGACACGAAGGGGCAGTATCTCCTTCAATTACATGGTTTTTTGTTGCTGATTTATTGTTACTCCGGATCTGATTTGAGTGCGGAAAATTGTGCTAACAGATATGTACCTGAAACTAATGGATATCAATCTGAATTTGTAAATGAAGTTTTTCAACATGAGGTTTCTCCTTTGTTTTATCCAACAATGGATGATGGCAGTTATTAAATTCTAGTTTGAGTTCTTGTTGCTGGAATAAAAGCATTGCACCGACGATTTAGACAGCAATCAACCATCAAAATTTCCTGTAGATCCAGTATTACTCATGAAATCATTGCCAAGCCAGCCCATCTGCCATGATAATACAACAGTTCCATGGTTGAATAAAGGAATGATGATGAGCGACATAGCAATGGCCGTCGGATCTATAAGCATGGGTTGCGTTTGTGTAGTCTTGCTAGATCACATTATGTTAAACTAGACTACATATGCTTAGATGTATGCATTATGGCTGATTTGATCCTTGCTAAAGAAAAGTAAAATAATGTTGTTGAAGCGATCACTGTGCAGTGAAGAAACCATACTATAAGGAAGGACTTGTAAAACAATGATCCCACACACCACAAACGCCTGGAAAGTGAGATAATTAGTTTTTTTTATCTCATTATTTACTCCATATGGTCAAAGTAATAAAAGACTTGTGTCTTTATATTGAAAATTGATCGCTTTCTGAAATAAGGAAAAGATTAAAGGGAGTTGCTTATTGTAACCATATGTTGATTGTCATGCCAAAAATGGATGTCTTCATGGCATAATCAATGTGTTCCCAATCTTTTTTTGAGAAGTACAGCTTAAATTTGTAAAGGAGGAGAAAAAGAACCCCAATGTTTTCATTTTCTCATTGAAAAGGTGAACAAAACATTAGTTGGAAGCTTTGCCATAGGAATAAGGGGGGTCTAAGGAGATTTTTGCACTTGTATGCCTGTGCGACCACGTTTTCTCATACATGGTGTTTTTTGCCTTCATCACAATATTGCTACACTCAATGTACATATTCAAGCACATACAATTAGTGTTAGTCAAGCACATATAATCAAACACCTGCAAAGCATATTCAGGCAATCAAGTTGTCAATCACATCAATATTCAACGAGAAAGCTACATGAACATTAATTTCAATTTACATCAATTCAACTTCTTACTTGACATTATTTCTACATTTGGTACTTGCAATAGTGTTTTTGTAAGTGTCAATTCAAACTTAAGTTGAATTGCATTGTAATTGTCCGGTGAATTCTCAGTTGAACCTGACACCCTCTAATTTCTGAGTCTAAATTAAAATCGTTGGGTCTCTTTGTGAAAGGGTGGATTTTGCAGGAAGCCTTTTTCTTGTCGAGTCAATCACACTTTTTTAACTAAGCATATTGTACCAAGACCTACAAAAGGAGGCCAGATTCAATGTTTTAAATGGCTTGAATTCAAGAATTATTAGAGTTATTGAATACTCTAATACACACTGCTGAGGACAACGCAATCATAATCAACAAAGGAACTCTTCAATCTATTCTTAACCTGTTTGCAAGTTTTGCAAGCCAAAGTCGAACTTCCTCAGACTCGGGCACAGCTTCAACATGATGAAATACAGCTCAAGAATCAACAACTTCTACAACATTCTGAACTAGTCTTTGTTCAAACTTCAGAACAATCCTTTATTCGAATTTGTTGCCCATCAATTTCAAAATCGAGATGCCAATCAGCAGTCAACACAAGATCAATAGAGTAATGTAGCTATAGATGAATATTCAAATGAAGCTGAAGTTTTACATGAACCTGAATTTCAAGAGTTCAATGACGAAAACCTTCCAATGGTGCAACACCATGCATTGAATCAGCTTCCACAAATTTTCAAGCAACAGATTCAGAATAATCTTTCCAAGCCTAGAATCAGACCTTGGGAAGAAATCTGCAACAACAAACACAGAATAGGACTTAAATATGATAAAGAACTTACCTTTCATATTCCCAACTATTCTAGACCAATCCACTTCCAAATTGTAGGATTCCTTCAAGGATATTCCATTTCACTTGTTGCAGTTCAACATTAGAATGCTAAATGCCAACATTGTCATTGAATTGGTCACATGGAGAATCAGTGTTTTGATCTCTATCCTTGTCTTCATTGTGGGAAGACAAATCATCATTCAGATAAATGTAAAAGGAGGAGGAAAGCTAAAAAGAAAACAGTTCATTATGGATAGATAAGTTCTTGGCAATGGAATCAACAATTCAGGAAGTTGCATAAGTTTATCTTGGAGTTCACAGACAGGTAAATATGTATTTGCATAAAGATGCTACAAAAACAGATAAATTTCAAACAGTTGTTGTAGATGAAGATTATGGGCATGATTGGGGCCCAAATCTGTATGTCTTTTGAAATAAAACATGAGTCAAGATAATGGTACTCTCTACATCTCAAGGGGTAGTACATTAATCAAATCAAAATGGTTAGTGGTCAACCAAAACCACCACATTAATCAAGTCAAATGGTTAGTGGTCAACCAACAAAATCACCAGACACAATTGGAGAATAGAAGAATCCAAAAGCTCAAGCTTGGATCCCTTAAACAATCTTCTCTCCTTGCACTTGACAGGGGGGAATATCAATGATGATAGTTAGTCTTCAAGGTTCGAAGTCCTATCGATCACAAAAATCAATCAACATTTGGGAATTCCAACATAGCAACTGGTCTCCTTAACTATTCTCTGGGATGTTGATCGACACTTAATTTGTGTCTAAATTCAAAGAGGGCTTCCATGATCCTATTTGTTCATTGATAGTAGAATGTTGATTCTATTTGTTCACCAAATAACAGAAGACGTTAGTTTCTTCTGGGCAAATTACTTGGCAAATGATCAAGTAACTAGGGAATGTTCAGACATGGTAGTTGTTCACTTCCAAAAATTTTATTGTCTTTCATAGTTCATTTCAGATGAACCATTCAACATCCATATTGTCGGGTTTTCAAGCATATCTTCATCGTAGCTTAGTTTAGAAGTTTCATATTGAAGATTGAAGATGTTATTAGTTTAAGCACTAGTTCATATCGCCTTATTGGTATAATTATTTAGACTTGTGATTGAGAGGGTGAATGTTAGACTGTGAGTCCTTAGACAATCACAAAATCCGTGACCACCATCTTATCAGTTGTCATCCTTATCTAGTGATGAGGTGTTGTCATTATCCACTGATGAGTTGTCTATGAGATCTAGATCTATAGGTGGTCAAATCCATGTACTATAAATTGACATCATGAAATTAATACATATGGGATGGCTTAAAGCCTTTTTCACCAAGTTTTTTTCTTACTTGTTCTATTTCTTAACACTTACTCATAGTTGAATTACTAGTTTCTTTCCTTATAGTGAGAGATCTTTGGTCGTGGATGTTAGCAATGGTCCTACCTCTTCTCAAGGTAAGTCAACCTATGAATACTCCACAAGGCCCCATTAGTTCACACCACTCTCCATAGGACAACCACTATAGAGGATATTATCTGGTAGGCACTTGGTGTTAACAATTGCACTATTGATTCAGATGATTGACGCTCCCTCCTCCCCTTTTGTGCCAGTTGCATCTTTGTTGTAATGTTCCTGAGCCAATTTTTTTGCTCAGAACACTAACTGTTTACTGTTTGTTCATGTGTTTGCAGATGTGCATGGGATTATTCAATGTTGATTGACCAATAGTTATGAAACATACAATCATAAACAAGACAAGAGATATAAGAACACAAGTAGAGAATCAACAATGTTAGATCTGACCTTTATTTAGATAGTAAGGAGATCTCGTATACAAGAGATCTACAGATTTGGAAGAAAGCCCCAATAATAACAAAATGGGCTGCCAGCCGATACAATAAGAAGAACAATACAAAGATAGATGCATCCCAAAGGCTGTAAGAGAAGAGATCCAAGCCTCCAAAGGCCACCAACAAACAAATCTGACTAAAGATAGATGAACCTGATCAATACGTTGCCAAACCTCTCCAACTGGCTGAGTTGCGCCCTGCTCTGGATGTTGCCAAACCCTCAAGTTTCGTCCCACCCTTTCTTGACCTCCAAATCCTCTCAAACTCAGCCAGACTGTAGATTAGGCTAATAGAAACCTCTGGATCAAGTCTCACACTAATCCGAGAAGTACTGCTCCTCCAACTAGACAATCCCTGAATTGGATTGCGCCCTCCCTGGTTTGATAAGGTCAAAGAGAGTACGTTCTCCCCTCTAGGAACTTCCAAATGCCACCAAACTCTACCAGATCATAGATCGGGCCACTGCTACCAAGATGCTGAAGTCTCGAGCCAATATATGAAGATTTGAGCCTCCAAACACTGAAAACCACTTTCTGCAATGCGTCCTCCTTCTTTCTAATTCGTGCCAAGCTCATAGAAATAAACTGCAAGGACAAACTCCTCCTGAATAGACCAGGAATGATGCTAGGGACCCTACGAAGAGAATCCAGGTGTTACTTTTCCCAAATACCTCCTGCTTCTTCGAGATCGAACCAATAATTCCAAGATGGTGCGCTCCCTAGCTGGAAACCCCCTTGGGTTGCGCCCTAGCCTGGAAATTGCCTGTAGAGCCAACCTGCAACACTGTAGAATGGTTTGGGGGGATTATCTCACCTCCGGGACCAAGCCTGGATCAAGAAAGGTGGGATCTTTCACCATCGAGTTGATCTCTAGGGTTTTAGACTCAAAACCCTCAAAACTGATTGTGCTCAAGAGCTCCAATGCAAAATAAGATAATAATCTAGAATGAATAAGGAGTGCGCCCTACCCTTTCCTTTATAGCTCCAATCTATTCCTCCATTGAGTTAGTTTACCCCTAGGGTTAACTCTTAACCTAACTCATCTTTTTCTTTTTCTTTGTTGAGTTACCCTTTTTCCACAAAGTCAACTTAACTTTAGAGTATTATGATTTCTGGTTGACTTTGTCCCCAATATGCCTGAGACTATAGTCTAGTGGGGAAAGCTAGACTGCTTAGTCTCTCCAACCCTCTTCATCAAGAGGTGGGGGACATTACATTTGTCTAGGCTATTCTTCTTTACTAGGTCTTCACTTGAGTAAGGATTTCCTTGTTGGGATATCCTACTTGTACGACTATGCTCAAGTCATTTCGTTTTCTATTGCTCGTACTAATCTTTCATTTTGTTTCATTTCATGTGGCTATTATTGCTAGTTGTAGTCACTAGACCCTTTGATATATTTTGGTCCTTAGCGGACCTTAAAATTAATTTCAATTTCAATTTTTTTCTCTATTCACTCAAGACTATTTTTAGATTGGTCTCCTTGCTCCATAGGTTACAATCTCTAGGAAAGACAACTTCCAGATGAGAATGAGGTATCCCTTCCTAGCCCTTTGCTCCTTAGAGGAGATTGCTTGTGCTTTGGAAGGCCTCTCTTATGGATGGCGACATTATCGTTTCTTTTAGACTTATTTTCTGCACTAGTTTGTCGGTACTTCCATTGATTCCTTGTCTCGTTTTAGATATCCTCTTGGCACTCTTGGTTAGCTCTTGGCCTTCAAACAATAGTCAAACAAGGTGACGAGAGAGGCCATTTACAGATAGTACATAATGGTCACCTAGATTGCCCCTCTTAGAGGCCTCATCCCTAAGATGGATTTCTATTCTGAGCACTTTATGCAAATGAAGGATGTCCTTATTATCAAAGCCAAGCATACTTTGAGTCATTGGTTGGACAACCTCAGGGTTTCCTTTGGCAAGTGCAAAGTTTGTTCACATTAGATTTGGGTTGAGACATACCACCACATCTCGAGCTTTGATACATTTTGTCAAGTTTATCACCTACAAGACATCGAGTCCAAGGACCACCTTATCTTTGGTTGCTTGGTATATTACAAGATTAGGGGAGGTTTCATTGCCTCTACAAAGAGTCAAGGGGGTCCCTTGCTAGTTTTTTTAGGTATTTGGACTAAAGGTGTCTAGCTTTGTTTCTGAGCCAAGTCCTAGATCTAAGGACATGGATTTTATAGGATCCACCTAGGACAAACCCTGTTAGATTCATTACATGTTTTATTCCCGCAATATTGACAACACATGGCTGTAAGAAATGTTGCAAATATTGTTTCAGGGTACATATTGCCAAGGGTCCAAAAAGTAACTTATTGGAAATAGCGAGGAAAATATTGGAAAATGTTTGGCACTTTTAGTATGAATCTGGATTCAAAGTTTATTTCCTTCAAATCAGGTGGATATCACTGTAGACTCCATGGCATCAAATCTCCTATATTTTTCTTAAAATTATTTTGCAATGTGCGTGTATGCTTCTAGTTTGGATCATTGGTTATAAAATGGCTTCTAGAGCACCATACTTTTCATTTTAATAGCAGGACCTTGTAAATGACTGAGATTTACGATTGTTATATCAGTTTATCGTTAAAAATTGGGAAAAAGAGATGCCTTTGACAACCAAACTGTTTGAGAACTGTTTTCGAGAATATATATTGTGATATTCTATGGTCATATGCTCAATGTTTATTGTTTCTTTCCATGAAGTCCATTTATATATGGCCGTTGCTATATGGAGTTTATGTAAATTTTTTAGACCCCAACCCAGTTTCAGTCTCGCTGATTTTTCAGCCAATGTTTAATGCCCAAACCCAGTTTTATATCAACAAATAAAACTTAGCAGAAAATTAATTTCAGAACTGAAACATGAGGATTCTGAACATCGTTTATAACGCAGAAATAAAATATCAGCAGCATATAAAACTCAGAAAATTAATGACAGATATTTTCGGCCTAACATCGACCCTGGAAAAACCCACAAGGGAAAAACCAGTGAGAGAGGGCTTTATATTATTTATGAGCTTCTGAGAAATTTCTTTTACAGCATATTCATCTTCAGAAATTACAAAAACTTATCTCAGACTTTCTTCTGCTACAATCCTTCTGAACAGTCCTGGGAAAGCTCCTTGATTTCTGTGACAGAAATCTGTACAACTGTACGGCTGTTCCAACAATAAATGCTGTACGGACTGTCTCGGTTTCTGTGCCAAATTTCTGCTAAGACTGGATGGAATATGCAGCAGGAACAACTCTTCGAAAACCATGCCCTTTCTTCTCGACAACTGTGCTGTACGACCCTCGAAAATTGTGCCAAAATCTGTACGGACAGTACGAAATTTCACCCAGAAATTCATGACAGCAGGTGCCTCGATTTCTGTGCCAATAAATGACTGTATGGCAGCCTTGGGATGCGGGCCAAACTTCTCAGAAATGTTTCTGCTATCTTCCTCGATTTCTGTGCATAATAAATGGCTGTACGGCCTCTAGAAATCCATACTGTACCGACTGCATTCAATGCTGTACTCTGCCTTGAAACTCATGCTAGCTTGCTGCCTTGGGATGCGTGCCCAGCTCTGCAAATGCTGCCTCTTCTCAAGCTTGACCTCTCTCTTGCTCTCCAAAAGATGAAAATGAACAACCCTAGCTAGGGTGCGCCCTCCTACCCTAATCGACCTCATGAGGTAGGTGAGGGGTCTCTTAATCCAACGGTTGAGATTGGATTAGATGAGTGGCTGAGATTTGGTGTCTCTTCACTCACCCTCACTAAAATCATAAAGTCACCTTTTAATTTGCATCTCACAAATTAAATGACTAGGGCCCACATTAGGCACTTTCTCACCCCTTAGGCGCCTAGGGATGAGAAACACTTGCCTAGGTACTTTATTTAATTAAAAATTTAACAGTTTAGGGATTTCTATCATGTTATTTGTTTATTGAAATTATCTAGAACATAGATTGCTATTTGTTTTTGATAATTTTTCTATTAAGTAAATCAAATTACTTTATTTGCATACCAAGTTGTGATTCCTTCTGTTCAATGTCTGCAATGGTGCTCACCAACTAGATCAACCTTCAATTTCATAGCACTTACTCAATTTCAACATTTTTCCACATTTTGTCATGTATGTAGGAACCAATCCCTGTTACACAACTTGTAAGGGAAACAGCAACTGTGATGCAAGAATTTACCCAATCCGGGTATGTTTCCTAACTTTTTATGACAAATAATATTGTTCTCCATGGCAGCACATGAACCAGGAGTTGTAAGATTGTTGATCTACACTGTAGGCACTAATAACTGTCTTATTCTCTGTTTCTTACTTGATTCTTCTCACATATTCTAGGTTGAAATTATGGCTAACAATAACATCTGTTTTCAGTGGAGTAAGACCCTTTGGAGTTTCACTTTTGGTTGCTGGTTATGATGACAATGGTCCTCAGTTGTATCAGGCATGAATCTTTTATCTCTATAGCTATTTTCCTCTGAGTGATGTCATTCACATTTGTCACATAAACTAGAAATGTTTGGAATTAGAAGTCATGCTACTGAACTTTGAAATTGGATATTATGCTCACATATCTTTTGGAAGAGCAACTGTATTTCAATCATACTGATGATGTGTGCAACTACTTTATCATCTCTTCACAGCATATGTTGTTGTATGAAGAGTTTATGAAGCTATTTTTTGATGAAAAATACATCTTCTATATACAAAAAAAGATTTACATCAGGAAGACAAGAAGTGGAAGGGTACACACAATGAAACTTATATCCTCTTCCTCAGTGCTACTAAAGTGGAAATCAAATCAGAGTATGCTACTGCATCTAAAGACTTTGCATCTTTAATAAGCAAAAAACCTTTGATCAACCACTGCATACATACCTCATCTCTCCACATGGTACAAAAAGCAGACAAATAACTGACCTCATTATTAAAAAGAAACCTACAACTGATATTCCAAAGGCTAAATAGAGTAGAGATCCTCAGACAGTGCCAAATACCAATGAAAGAGGAGTGAACCAAATAGCTGCAATCACCAAGCAAAGATGCCCACCAATGCACCCTCCCTAGGAGAAGGACTAAAAACTGAGATCCTGAATGTAACGACATCAACTCTTCAGACATTGACAATCCTAGAACATGTGCTTCAGTGTTTCTGAGCAATGGCAAGCAAGACATAGACCATCAGATAACACACTCTTTGCCAACCTAGCCTTGGAGGGGAGTCCATGATAAATAATCAACGACACAAAAGCTGGTAGGTTCTAAAGGAGTTGAACAGACCACACACTATGCAATCAATGAACCTACCTATCCTTTGGGTTGGAGGAAACCCAATGAACGTTGAGGATAGGGGCTAGCCTATGACTCTAGTGTAAAATGGAGTATAACTTCTGAGAGTCATACTGTTGAAGGGGGTGACCAAATATCCACTCTAGTGTATTGGTCTCATCCTTCCAATGGATGAGACCAATAAGCTTAGAAATAGATGGCTAATCAAAGGGAAGAAGAGATTGCCAATCTTTCAAGGAATACATCATTGGATCCCAAATATTTTTCCAAAAAATGATGCCCCTCTTACTCAAATATTGGGCCTGGAAACAAGGGAGCTCTGCAATACAAGAGTTGTGCAACCACTAACTCCAAACTAAGTGTCTCACCAAATCCCAACCCGCTATATTGCTAGTTGTATTCCATCTTACCAAACCTGCTAGTGCCCTCCACACTATCTAGATACTCTTGAAAATAAACGAACTTGCAACATGGAACATATGGGGGGAGGAGATAATGTCACACAAGCCAAGGACCCCTCGAACCTTGCCTACATGCTGAGCACTAACCAATGGATATCGCAACAGGACCTACCAATTAACGCACCACCTAGTTAGCACCAAGGATGCTCCCTTGGGTAGCTACATTAATAAACCCAAACCTCCCCTCATCCCATATATCCCATGGGACCATCGGAAGCCCCACTCTCTACCATACCTTGACCACAAATATAACTACAAAATCTACTCCAAATGTCGAAATTGTGCTTGATTGAGTAACCAACATGAGACATATTATATGTGAGAAGTTTGGAGGATCATCCCAACAATCGTCAACTTCCTTGCAAACGAAAAGTCTTTATATTGCTAGAATTGAAGCTTGCTTTGTAGCGTTTGAAGACACCACTCCTACATGGCAATAGGTGAAAGACCCACTCGAAAAGGTATGCCAAAATACTGCACAATAACCCTTAATCAAACATACATCCAAGTTGACAGAATCCAACCAGACAATATACCTAATCCCACTGACCAAAAATCAGTCTTATTATCACTAACCACCGCACTTGAACCTCCACTAAAAAGGTTTAGACAACCTTAAGGGCTATTGAGGGAATTTGATTCACCTGTACAAATAAAAGAGTCATTTGCAAAGTGATTATTAACAATCTCTAACCCTACCACATACATGCTCTTGGATGTGAGCGACCTCCAAGAGATAACCCAACGCATTAGATGTCAACACGTACAGATACGGGGCCAAGTGGCACTGTCTCCTAATGGATCAATGCAACAAAATCCATGGGGATAGAGAGTTATTAACTGAGACAAATGTCCAAGCCCCAAACAAGTCAACATCTTTGTGATAAAGGACCAATCGATTCAATGGTAGGCCTTGTCAAAAACTATACTCAAAAGAGCACATGTGGACCAACACATGGGCCTACTCCATGGCTTCCTAGGTAAAAATCACCTTATCCATAATAAATTGACACTGCACAAACCTTGGTTGTTCTTGCTGAACAACCTTACAAGATGTAGTGTGGATATGAAGAACCATTGTTTTAGTCAAGATCTTGTAGGCAACACTGAGCAAAGAAATAGGCCTCCACCCTCAATGGAGTCCCCAACTGCATTCTTCATAATAAGCTTAATTAGATCCCAATTGAGAGATTCAATCAAAATCCTAGTGATAAAGGCTTCCACAGCTAAACAACAAAAATTATCCCCATTGTGTTCCACATGGCCTTATAATACTCACAAGGCAGCCCATCCAAACCTGAGGACTTTCCATTCTGCATGGAGCTAAGTGCTACAAATAGTTTATCCTTCAAGAAGTCACTACCCAACCTATCTTCGTCCCCAATGGGCACCTTATGTAGGATTACCTTGTAATAGGAGTTCCTAGCACCCACCACACTGTCTGTCAAAGCACATGGAGAAAACATATTCTGAAAGTGTAAACCAAACATACACTTAACCTCAGCGGGATCATCTCCAAGAGATCTTTCTACTCTATGTAAGCCAAGGGCTCTGTCAGCCACCACCTTGCTCTTCAGGAAGTGAAAGTAGAACTTGGAGGCCTCATACCCTTCCTTGATTTATACAATCTAGATGGATCCAGTCCCTTTGGAAATGTACTCTTCTTTACGAACCACCATGTCCAACTCAGTAGCATATTGCTGAAGAAAGATACAAAACTCTTCAAGACTGTGCCTGTCATTGTTGATTTTTGTAGCTTCGGGAGGTATTCCAACAAGAGGCTGTGGCGTCAGGCATGTGGGAATCTTCGTTGGCACCGGATTACTCTTTCGTTTCAGTGAAAAAGCCCTTGGGATGAGGCTAGGGCCTTATGGGCTTTGTGGGCTTGTGTTGGGGTTTCACACCCACAAAGAGGAATTTAATATTCTAATTTAATGTTGAGTTTAGTGGAGGGCTTCTAATCTCACATTAGACTCCTATAAAAGGAGAGGAGGAGATTGTGACATTGCGGAGTTAGCATAAGTGAGTAAACAATTGTGCTAGGAGGATGGCAATTTCAGCAAGAAGATATATGTACCTAGGCAATTTGGCCTAGGGTTCTTGGAGAATTTTTGTTTTTGTTTTCAGCCAAGGAAGGCTTATGAATTTTTCCAACCAAGAGAAGACACACGTGTGAGGGCCACACGCGCGAGAGAAGGAGAAAAGCAGTGGTACAAGAGGAGAGAGAATGGACGCATGAGTGGACAGACCGTACAATAGTTTGTATGGTCACACGTGTGGTACAGACAGGTCCGTACAGTCACACGTGTGACCTGGAAAGTACAACTTCATGTGTGGAGGGTTTCTGCAGGCCACACGTGTGAGTTTTGGGCAAAAGATAAGTCCGTACAGGCTGACGTTAGCAGCTGTACAGCTGACATCATCAGGTTGTACATGTGACCTACAATAGATTGCAAATTGGCATTTTGTCCCAGGTAAAGTTTGCTGATTTTTTGGGTTTCAGAGGACAGGTTTGTCCTCAGAATTTTGGTAAAATTGTGTCAGCTGGGAGGGCTGATTTTTCCCTCAGAATTTCTGTATTTGGCAATTTTATAGAACATAAAATTTCGTGTCTCAAGTGCATGGATGATTTATCTTAGATCTTGTTGTTTCCACTGCTGTAATTTTCTGTCATAATTTCAGTGTAAAATTGTTCAGTGATAACAACTAAGGTTTATTGTTTGATCACTAGGAAGTAATTTTCAGATCTAAAATTAGTCACAGAATTGCATGTGAAAATTGACATGGTATTAGAGCCAAGGCTTTGAAGGAAGAGAGGGAGTCATGTCTTGAGACAGTGGTGCAGATTTTTTTTTGTTCTAGGCAGGTCACCATGGAGACTTGGTTGTGGATAGTGAAGCTTTTCGTCATATGACAAGATCACAAAAATCGCTCGCCGGTTTGACAGGGGAGAACCCACGATTGCAGGTGGAACTTGGTGATAATACCAAGTATGCAGTCAAGGGAGTTGGAACAATTTCGTTTCAGCTGAAGTCCAGAGAGCTTCTCAAGATGAGTGAAGTGTTGTATGTACTTGGACCGAAGAAGAACCTACTTTCTATGTTTTCCACGGAGGACAGAGGGTATGCAGTGGCATTCGTAGATGGGCAGGTCTTGCTTGGCCAAAGGTCATTGTTACTCGTGATGGCAGTCTCTATAAGTTGACTGGTCAGCCAACTCAGACCCTGGTACATGACATACAATGGGGGTGAGTATACCTCCAGTGAGTTCAGGGTTTTCTGCAAGGAGGCAGGGATTAAGAGGGAGATGACAATGCCTTTCAACCCACAACAAAATGGGGTTGCAGAAAGGAAGAATCATAGCATAGTTGAGGTTACCAGGGCGATGTTGCATGACTAGGATTTTCCCATGATGCTTTGGGTAGAAGCATGCAACACGACAATTTATGTTCAGAACAAGAGTCCTCATAGGATCTTGGAGGTCAAGACTCCTGAGGAGCCATTCTTAGAAATGAAACCTGAGATAGGGCATTTGATGGTTTTTGGTTGTCTAGTCTACATCTATGTTCCTAAGGAGAAGAGAACGAAGTTGGAACCTTCCAGGAAAAAGAGCATGTTTGTGGGATACAACGAGACTTTGAAAGCCTACCGAATATACATTCTAGGACAGGGATATGTTGAGGTTAGCCAGGATGTCAGGTTTGAGGAGGACTTGGATTTCAGGAGGTCCTGTGAGATCACAACGTGTGACGAGGAACAAGAGGCTCCAAAGGTTGAGGAGAGTACAGTTACATCTAGTGCAAAGGAGGAACCCTGAGATCATGAGGAGGAGTCAGAGGAGTTTGTGGATCCAGTGGATCCCTGTAGTGACGAGGACACGAGGCCTAGATGGCTTCGAGACACCTTGAAGGATGTTAAGGGACATGCAACCCCCAGAGGTACCTTCAGGGAGAGTAGGCCTTTGTAGAGGTTCTCGAGCTTTGTGGCTCTCATGAGTAACATCATTGATTTTGAGCTTTCCAGTTTTGAGGAGGCAACAAGCCAACATGTTTGGAAGGATGCCATGATGGAGGAGTATCCGTGCATCACGAAGAATGATGTTTGGGACATAGTTTGAGACTAGAAAAGAAGTCTATGGTAACTTCCAAGTGGATTTATAAGATCAAACATACCGTAGATGGTAGTATCGAGAAGTATAAGGCAAGGTTCGTAGCTAGAGGGTTCTCCCAGAAAGAGGTAGTGAATTACGAGGAAACTTTTGCTCTAGTTGCCAGGTATACTTCTATTAGGGTTGTTATCTTCCTTGCTTCGGTTATGGGGTGGAAGATACATTAGATAGATGTGAAGACAAGGTTCCTCAATGGTGTGATTGAGGAGGAAATGTACATAGAGCAACCTTAAGGCTTTTGAGGTACATGAAAGGAAATCTCATGTTTGCAAATTGAAGAATGCCTTGTATGGACTCAAGCTGACACCTATGGCATGGTATTCGAGGATTGATGGGTATTTGCAGAGCGTGGTCTTCACCAAGAGTGAAGCGGATCCCAGCCTATATCTCCTATAGGTTTGTAAGGATCCTTTCATATTGGTGTTATATGTTGATGACTTGTTTCTCACAGGAGCTGAGAAGTTCATCACCAGGTGCAAGAAAGAATTGGCTTCAGAGCTCGAGATGAAGGATATTGGATTGATGCATTACTTCTTGGAATTAGAGGTGTGGTAGCAACTAGGCAAGATCTTCCTCGAACAAGGGAAGCATGTAGTTGAGATATTGAGGAGATTCGGGATGGACTATAAGTCCATGACTACACCTATGACCACCTATTTGAATATGCTGGGGGCTTCAAATTCAGACTTGGTGGATCCCACGATGTATAGGCATTTGATTGGGCCATTGATGTCCCTGGTTAATACCATACCAAATATTTGTTTTGCTGTCAACACCTTGAGTCAGTTCATGGTTGAGTAGGCAGGTGCATTGGGTAGCAACAAAACATGTGCTTAGGTACCTTTGAGGTACAGTTGGATTTGGTCTGAGATATGTCGGAGGTGATGGAGTGAGGTTGCATGGATATTCAGACTCAGATTAGCTAGGTAGTGCCGTGGACAAGAACAACATTTCTGGTGGTTGTTTCAGCCTGGGATCAGTAGTGGTTTCTTGGTTCAGCAGGAAACAAACTTTCGTGACCATGAATATTGTTCGCCCAACACTCTTTACTCAAGTAGCTTGTTAAGAGTTCAAGCCCAACAAGTAATAAGATGCATGGCTGTAGGTAGCTACCTCCACATATTGCTGTAGGTGACAACACTGCCTACAAATAGTAGAGCACATGCCTGTTCAAATTGCCAATTGGTATTGCTGTTGCTTGTCAATTGCATAAACAAAGCACAAACAGGTCTTACACTAGCAAATAGAGTAGGGGAGAATCACTGTATGTTAAATTTCTGGCTGTATCAAAGGTCCCAAACAACATTCAAGAAAGAAAACCATCCTAGCAAGTTGAGTAAGGGAAGAATCAAGCTGTGGGAGTCAAAAACACATTGGGCATGAGCATGGGACAGAGCATCATCCAATGGAATGCAACGTGTATGTAATTTTATGTGCCCAAAGCTATTAACAAATCATATAAATGTATGGCTGTAGTGTTGAGATTTGGGTACCTTGGAAAGTGGTCCCCTTGTGGTTGTGGGTCTCTGACCACAAGGGGGAAATATTTGATCCATTGTGCCTTATACTTTATGTCTAATTTCACTTTGACATTTTCCTAAGTCAAAAAGGTGAAATTTGTCACTTGCATGAAAAATGACTATTAATTCACTTTGTGGGTGAATTGAGGGACATAAAGTTAACTATGGAAACTTAACCCAGAGTGGGTTTTGAGTTGAGATTCTTTTTGAGAGCTCAACCATTGATTAGGGATGGCTTGGGATGATCCTAGCCATCCACTTTTTAGGTTTCCTTATGATTCCTTAAGAAGGGTGCATAGGGCATTTGGAGGCTCATTCACTTATATGTTCACCAAGAGAGTTTGGAGAAGGGCAAGACGATGAGAATGGAAGCATTGGGAGAGGAGAGCTTGGGCGACATCTTTCATGGAGGGCTCATGGAGGCTTAGGTGTTCATTATTTGTTGGTATTGGTTATTGCTTGGAGGAGGGCGCACCACTAGCAGGTAATAGAAGAACCTGTGCTATCTCGGATCTGTTTGGCTCATGTTGGAGGAGACACACGAGCACATTTGTGTGGAAGGGATTCTTCATTGGACCAAGGAGGAAGGAGGGCGCATCACTTCAGAGGATAGAGCAACAAGGGAAGAGGGCGCACTAAGCTTAGGCACATTTCTCTTCCTGGAACTCCAAAGCTTCTTGTGAGGAGTTGCTATTGTATCAGGTTCCATTTTATTAGCTTACTTGTTGTATTCACTACTTAAGATCATCATTATATATACTTTCATTCCAAACTGGTTTTCCCCGGAGGGGTTTTATCTAGGGTCATGTTGACCAAAAATACTTGTGTTCATTTCATGCATGCTGAGAGTATAGATCAGCTTGTTAGAGTTGTAAAGATCAAAAGGAGTGTTATTTGTTTTGAGCAACGCTGTTGGGAGCGGGGAGCAGGAGCGGGAAGCGCATATTTTCAAAAATCTCCGGGAGCGGGAGCGTTTTGGGAG
>ML777134.1:0-33473 GCA_009831015.1 Picea engelmannii | reverse complement strand
ATATATATATTTTTATGTATTGTATAAAAAACTCTCCCGAAACGCTCCCGCTCCCGGAGATTTTTGAAAATATGCGCTTCCTGCTCCCAACAACATTGCTATTGAGGCATTATTTTACCATTTGATGGAGCACGTGACATGGTCAACCACTCATTTAGAGGAGGTACCCCACCTTCTTGTGTTATTTTAGAGCATATTACTTATGTTATTCTTTGACTTGTCATGGAGTTAGTTAGCAAATATTGTATTTTATTGTAAGAGGGATGAATTTCGCTCTATATAAAGAGGTATTTGTCTCCATTTCATTTGAGATTTTGGCAATTAGAGGATTGTGAAGTAGTGAAAGAAATGAAAGAAGTTGTAGGAGTTTGGAGATGATGTTGAGCTTCTGTTGTGTATCAAATCTTTGAAGACTAATGGAGCATTGAGGCATTGATGTACTTCGTTTTATGGATATGTTATGCTTTTCAATTGTTGTTTATATGTTATAGAATTTTCTTGTTATTATACTTATGTGAAGGCTTAATAATGAATTCAATATTCATTTAGGAATATGCAATGTGAGGAGGTTCTCCTTGTTTATTTGTTGTTTTATTTCTGCACTCATTTTCCATTTTTCTATCAAACTAAGTTGCAGATTTGGAAGTACATTTCAGCCATAAAACAGCTCTTTCACATTTGCATTGTTGAGTGGCACCCTTAGCCCTCCAAGACTTGATTCTATAGCTTATTTTTGGCAAACACTTTGAGGTAAATTGTATTAAACTAATTCCATTTACCTTAATTACACACCAAGTGATGAATGCATCAAATAAGTTCTTTCATCCAAGATGTTGAATGTGGTAAACTAACCCTTTTCAACCATATAGTCTACCCCAAAGTAATTGATTGTTACACACTAGTTCATTCATTCATTCAATGTTTCATGACTCCATTATCCTTTAGATTGATAGGCACTAGTCTTACATCTTCCCGTTTCCCTTTTTCCCCACATTTCCCTTTCATTTCCTTTACACACCCACTTTTCCATTTCCACTACCACATACCATTACTACAGCCACATTGTTTTATCAAGGCTTATTCTTCATTTTTCACCTTGAGCCTCCACTCCATAGCCTTGATAATCCCATCCCTAGAGAAGCCCCCCTTGAGTTGCAGAAGAGCCAACCAAAAGAGAAAGGAAGAGCTACTAAAGTGACAGTGGGTAGCCTTTCTAAGTTGCACAAAACTAACACCTTGGTGATTGGGTTTTTACACTTTTGTGGGTGCTAGATTTTGTTGTAACAAGTCCTAAGTAGAAGAGATGAGAAGGGAAGGATATGTACTACTAGGAGAAAACGAATAAATTAGTATTAATAAGGATTAGGACCATAACAATTGGGCTTGTACTTCTTGCACGCTGCAGCCTCTAGTCCTTGCCATTACTGTCAAGGTTGATGTCTTTGTTGTCCATTCTATCCTTGAACTTGACTTTTGGAGGCTCCAATTCCCCCATTTTGGAGCTTCCACATGTACTACATTACTGCCATCCTTTTTCCTAGTTTGTCCTCAGTATCTGGATGGTTCTCCATCCCTTCTTCAAAGGATTCCACTTTTGATTCCAGCCTTACTATCATCCGGTTGTTGTCCTGTAGCTTTGCATTGAGCCTTTGAATTACTGTGAGATGCTTAAGTCGTTCTCTGAACTCTGTTTCTTGATACTGAAGGAGGTCCACCACTTATCTAAAATCTGTTCAAAATTTTCTTTAATCTTGCTCGTCACCTCTTGTGCGAGAATCACAGTGTCTGTTCTCCTTGTCCTTTTTGCCATCCTGTACAAATTGAAGGAGACAGGCAGAGTTCATGAAGGGTTGGAATTTGATGGGCTTGTCTTACAGTCCCTCTCTTATCTTTTCTGCCAGTTTCCAATCTGCTTACATGAATGTGCGTTTGATTCACAAGTACATGATTTCTCTCTCACAATGCACAATGATGCTGAGATGGAGCATGGCAGCTCCCTTAAGTGAATTCACCATAATTTGACATCACCTGGAGTAAGATTTACTCCTAGGTTTGCTAGCTCGTGACCTTTCAAATTAAATCTTCTTGTAATGTGAGTGTATGATCTGTGCTGAAATTTTGGAAGTATTGCATACTCCCACATATAATGTCTCAGAAGATTTACATTTCTAGGCTTATGATTCCCTTTCATTATCTCTATGGTTAGTTGGGAATCACCATAGCACTGAAGTCTGCTGATGTTTATAATTTCTGAGTCAATTACTTTGCTTAGAGCATGAAATTGATATCATTTATAGGCTCTAAGCAAATTTTATTCATACCGCTCCTGGGTTGGTGTTGAGGCCACCTTCTGCTTGGCTTGAGCAAACTCTTTACTTAGTTACCTGTGGTAGTGATATTAATTTCCCCAATGAACTTCCAACAGCTTCAAACAGAGTTTCATACTAGAATTCTAAATTTAACTGGATCAAGATTGTCTACGGCAAATACTGTATGTTGTCAAACTTGATCTCCATAAATTCCATTAAAGCTCATATTTACCCATGAAATAGTGGGCCTCTAAAAAATAAATTCTGTTTTCACTGTCTGAAAAAATAACAACTGTATATCCTCTAGCTAAGATGGTTACCTTGGTTGTTCCTTGAAGCTTTCAACAATTTGTGGTGGTCCTATTAGAGATAGTCTGGTGTGATGATCGGGCACTAATATATCTACAGATCAACTCTTGCAGATGTGATTATCAAAGGTTCTCAACCATAGGGTAAGCATGGTCTCCTTTGCTTCTTTAAACATCCTTTGCTCTCTTGAGGAAGTCAGCTTCTCCTTCCCCTTCTTCTTCAGAACTTGTGTAAGTGTCTCATGTTGATGGGTTTGCATGGAGGCTTTAAAGGCACTACTCAGAACCTGCAAATCCCTTCATGGAAAATCCCTCCACTGTTGATAGGGAAGCCCTCCTGCAGGAAGACTCCTGGAGCTCTCACAAGCCTTGTGGGGCCTAGTGCCCTCCCGGATCACAGTGAAATGATCTCTGCAGAAGCATACTTGTAAACCCTTGGACAGTCATCTCAGTGATTAGCCACTGTTAGTGTAATGTTTTTGTTTCGAGGTATCTATATATTCTTTGCCATATATTTCTTGTACTGATGAACAACAATTTAGCTTGTTTTATATCTTTTCTCCATTCACGAACTTTCTTATTTTGTTCAGTTATAAAACAGAAGATTATTGTTTATGTAAAAGCTAACATGACATGATGTGTTGGTTCTTTAGGATCGGTATTTGGGAATGTGCAGTCTTATACATTGTTTTGGTTGTACATAAAATAGGTGGATCCATCAGGTTCTTATTTTTCATGGAAGGCTTCAGCAATGGGAAAAAACGTAACCAATGCAAAAAGTTTTCTTGAAAAGAGGTAACTTTGCATGACCAACTTATGATTTTGATATCTCTACATTAACTTTTGTATATCAATTCATGGTTAGCATTTTTGCAATGCAATTTTTCATTTTCATCAATATGGATGATTTTTAGGTAGAGATGACACATTTATGAAATACATTGTCAATTTTGTTAGTCTTGACCACAATCATATCGGACTTCAGTGGTTCATGGCTGTTGAAGGACAGCATGGTAGATCTGCAATGAAAGATCTTGGCTTCAGTGGTTTTGGTTGGCGTTAGTTGTCCAAGATAATTTTGATGACCTGTTATGTCTTTGGTTCCACCCTTGATCAACTGATAAAATTTGCAGTAAATATCCCTTTCTTTTATGACAATCTTTATAATGGCGCAAGAATACTTCTCAATTTAGTGATCTTAGTCAAAGTGCTCAATACATTGGAACCTGGGTTCCCAAATAAGCTGCAATGCCAACAAATCTTTTTGTTAAGATGCTGCATACAGGCTTGGTATCATTTGTTGCCATTAATTGAAAGCCAAAATACAAGGTTAGTAACTAATAACAGCCCAAGATTAAATATGTTTTAAGAAAAATGAGAAAAATAATAAAAGAATAATGAAGAGAAATTAACATTGAAATAGGCTGCCACAGTTTAACTCAGCCCAGGGTGGCTTGCCTACAGTAAATGCAGGCTGCCGTATATACTACTGAGCTGACCTTTCCTATATAGGGTGTACAGACCTGCTTTTATGCCCATCAGCTGCTGCCATTTTTTCAGACAATTTCATAAAGAACCCAACACATCTATTGTGCACTCGTCTCCAACAAATGCAGCAGATTTGAGGCATAATTCCTGTTTAACTTGGTCGTCCTCCTTACTATAGTGACCTATCTAATGTGACATCATCATTGCATCTACTCAATTTTTGATTGAGGGGCAGTATGTGAGCTTAGAGAGGTTCTGCAGCAGTAATTTTTTTTTTACATTCAATCATGTCAATTTCAAATCTTTACTTATTTCTCTCTTATTGATTATGAACAATGGAATTAATTATAGGCCATAGATCTAGCCTTAAATTTGATGGTCATAAGTTGCACTGGCTCTGCCTTCTCACTGATTTTTATTAAAGGATGAAGTATCCTATTAATGGCCACTTAAACCGATTTGGCTTGTTGGACATGTGTTATGTCCCTCTGCTGATGGAAGAAAACCAACTGTGGGAGGTCAAACACCTTCCCTCACATGCCGGGGTGTCATTTCTTGGTGGATTATCTCATTGGCTGCATTCAAATATCACACCCTTAAGTGACTTATCTGTTGGGCCTCATAGGAATATCATAGTATCTTCACTGAGTGCATTGGGTATCCCGTCTTTCAATGGGTGATTACCTTCGGGGGTCAACATATATCTATATTTGCTGCTCTATGGAATCATATATGTTGGTGTCCACCTTGGGGGTCACCTTCTGCACTTTTATTTTCTTTATACAAGTGATAATGACCATAGGATGTGGAAACATAGAATAGTGAGCCAAGACTGTTGGACTTCAATTTCATAAAATTCCAAATCCTCCATTATCAGCTGAACCATGTGTCATACCACAAATTGAGAATATACAGATTGTTCCATGTCAGATATGGACATGATGAACAAAAGAAAAATACGATGTTTATTATTGCAATCCGCAGTTGATGATATTTGGAAACAGAAAATGATCAAAAGGTATTAAAACCTGGTATATGTAACCGCTCCCTAAACCCTGAAATGCGCATCCAGAACAACTCAATCTCTGTTGAAAAGCTCCCATGCTCCCAACACTGTTCCTGCTATTTTGGGAGCATTTTGTACCTGCTTTGAAGCTCTTGGGAGCAGGGAAACGATGGGTACGTGTTCCACACCTCCTGGGAGCAGTGCCCATGCAATGTTGATAGATAATGATGATCAACATCATGTGTGTCCTTGGCCACATGGGAAGTTTGGAGTTGGAGATGTTTCAAGTTTCAACCTCCCAAGGTTCCTAATATAGTGAATGATCAGTATCACCAAGTTCCCCCAGATTTGGAGTAGGTTGCAATTGCATGCTAGCTTTCTCGTGTCCTATATGTGTATGAAGTTGTGACGAGGGACAACCCATAACATTTCGAAGTCCATAGACAATAGTTGGTACATCATCTTTGCTCATTAACCATATTATATGTAATATGGTTGGCTTTATAAGGCTAGTCTTACGTGAGAGGGTCATTACTGGAATTAAGTTGTGATGTCACCATGTAAAGTCTTGAACAATAGTTTTATTAATGTCCTGGGTTGCCAGTTATCACAATAAATTTTGTCATGGTATAGGACTTCTACTCAAGCACAGCTAAACCTTGATCTAAGACACCTGGGTATGGTGGCAACGGCTGTTCTTTGTTTTTTGCATTGAGGGCTGATAAGTGGTTATACTATAATATGATGACAGCATTCACAGTTTTGGGCATGATCATTTATTTGCAGTGCATTGAATGAAATAAACTATTTTGGTTTAGTATTGTTAGTGCTGGCCAAGTTTGACGCAGCATTACTATAAAAAAGAAAGCAGATTTATGTTTAGTTTAAATTTCTACTTTGTAAAGGTTTATTGCCTTTATTGTAACCTTTCCATAAATGTATGCAGATATACAGAGGACATGGAGCTTGATGATGCAGTGCATACTGCCATATTGACACTGAAAGAAGGGTATAATAATGAAGATGCTAATTTTCCATTGATGTCTAGAAATCCCATAAAGTTCTAGTTTGTTTGGTGATATTAAAGAAAATAAGCAGAGTTGGTTCAAAAACTTGTTCTTTCTCTTGTTTGTGTAGGTTTGAAGGGCAAATTTCGGGCAAAAATATTGAAATAGGTGTGGTGGGCACTGATCGAAAATTCAGGTATGTTCTTTGCCTAGTTTGGATGGAGCAAGTTTAAGCTTAAACTGGAGTTTGTTTATATTTCTATGTTTAACCAATATATAGAGGTTGCATCTTAATAAATTTGTTTATGCCTTTGGTACAGAGTGTTGACCCCTGCAGAAATTAGTGACTTTTTGGCTGAGGTGGAGTAATGCCGATACAGCTTTTGATCCTGATTACTAAATTTTCTTATTTCAAGTAACTTCTGTGTACCGTTGAAGGCCAAATCTTGGTAAAAGCTAATAGGCATAGCCAAACTTTTCAAATGAATTCAAAGATTGGAGGAAACATTTTCAATGTTGTCTTTTAGAAATTTATTGCATTTAAAATACAGAAAATTCCTGTCTTGTTGGTTGTCATGCTTCCCTTAACACATGTTTTCTGGCAAAATCTCTTGAAAATAAATACTAGTCCACACTTGTGTCATAATCTTTTTGGAACATTCTAAATATGGGCATCCGACTGCCCTTCAGTAGATCTGGTTATTTAGCAACAAGTTTTGCTGATAAATTTGATAAAGGTTTAATATATTCTTCTAAGAATTCAGAATTATTCTCCTTCCCTTTATTGGGAAGTTATTAGAATGATTGCTATCATAAAGCGGTAAATGGGTTTGGTTCATGGAAGAGCAGCACGTACTCAACATTCTTGTTCAAGTTTATGTCTTGATATAGATAAGAAATAACATTATTTAGAAATATAACACTTCGCATGTGTTGTTCGGATAATCCACAGTTGGTGTCATTTCGTCATCGACGTTTCGAATCTGAATCAGGATTCATCATCAGGACTTATTAAGTCACATCTTTTTCCATAGTATTTGCTTATATCGATATTGGCAAACTACAAAGCATATGCACAAACTAGTTCAGAAAATATAGAGATTTAGTTCCAGTGAGATCAGGGACGTTGCTTGCATCAAGTGATGTGTGTTTTACAATCCTATGAGGGAGATGAGTAACGTTGGTGCATAATGTTGATGCTTAACATTCATGTGGTTCATGGTATAAGTCGATCCGGTGTAATATTTAGAAAAAAGAAGAAGAGAATTATGATCTGAAAAAGAGAATTTAAGAAAAAAATACTAAACATATATATATATATATATAGAGAGAGAGAGAGAGAGAGAGAGAGAGAGAGAGAGCACTATAGATCTATCTTATCTTAACTTGTGGTTTTTTAAGCGCAAAGTGATTTTCATATTAGTTTCTTTTTGATCCCTCAAATGCTTATAGTTCTAGAGTTGAGATGGATCTACATTGGTTTATCACACAATTTCAATATGACTTATGAAAATTGTTCAATCATAAAATATTTCTATCATGTGAATAGAATTGTAACTTTGTTAGAAATAACAAATCCCATAAATTGCATACATAGACAAGAGGATGAATAAAAACTTTATTCTTTTAGCTATAGCTATTAGAAAATGTGTAACTACTATTTTGATAAGCATTAGGGTATATGTATTACAGTGTAATTAACACTTTTGGCACCAAGTCTGAGTTGAAATGCAAACAAAACAGAAACTTAATGCTGAAGTATTTCACAAAAAAGTGAAAATGGTTTTATATGAAGGTATTGATAAATGTTATGATATCTGAAGGCTTGTAGCAAAAAGTGAAAGTGCATCCATCTTTACTTTAGACTTTTTAAGCACATATATATTTGCATTTCAATTTCTTTGTGATTACTCTCCGTGTTTATATATCCAAAGCTAAGATGGATCTATGCTGGTTTATCACATATAACATTAATAATATTCTAGTTGACTTGTTTAAAACTGTTCCGCCGTAAAAGATTTTAATGAAATTTTAGATCTTAGAAATAACCGTTTCGATAGATTACGTACGTTACATACGTAGGCAAAAACATGAATAGAAACTTCATTATTTTAGTAATAGTTGTTAGAAAAGGTATGACTAAATTTTTGGTATAGGTATTATGGTTTAATTAACACTTTTGACACCAAATCTCCATTGAAATGTAAACCAAGCACAAGCTTAATGATAAAATATCAGGAAAGTGGAAACTAATAGAAAGATGATTATTTAATAACAGTTCTTTTTAATAGTTAACAATTAGATGTTGCATTAGAAATCACCAGGGTCTGGTCGGACAATATATAATACAGTTTTTTTTTAGGATTGGTCGTGCCCTGATATCAAAAACATATTCTAGCTTCTAAAGTTTACGTATTCTTGACTCTAGTTCATACCATTATAGGCTTGGCAGGTGTATTGCCTTACATATTGAAATAGTAATAGAAATACTAAGTTTATGTATTCTTGACTCTAGTTCCTACCATTATAGGTTTGGCAGGTGTATTGCCTTACATATTGAAATAGTAATAGAAATACTAGGCAAGTTCCTACCATTATAGGCTTGGCAGGTGTATTGCCTTACATATTGAAATAGTAATAGAAATACTAGGCAAAACATTACATGTATAGATTCCTAGATGCAGTTACATTGGAAATTTCAATAAAAAGTAGCAAATGAACTTGGAGTACCTCGTGCTTTGTTTTGTTTCCATCTCTCAACGTTTTTTATTGTTTTTTTGCTCTCTAGTAAGAGGGGTTGTGAGCTATGAGCTGCCTTTATTTTTAATACATTAATATAAAAGATGTCAAGAGCAAGAGGATAGCTTATTGTCTTTGTTGTTTACTGGTGTATGTTAGGAAATGCTTGTGGTTCTTTCCTCATTTCCAAAGTAGCCTTTGGAATTGGAGGACTACTCTTATCAACACCCATCAATAGGACTTGTAGGGATTCCTTTCCCTTTGGAACAACTTTTTGATCTCCTTGAGTCAAGATAGGGGGATCAATTTTAATGTTGGAACCTAGTGACTTTTCCTTTTTATTGCTTCTAAGTTTTCAAAGACTTCAAAGCTATTGAAGTTCATTTTCATGGATCATTCTTGGATTATCTGTATTGTGGTGCCTTTAGACTCTTTTTTTTGTGCTCATTGGGTTCACTGGGTTCTTTGGATTGGTTCAAATGTTGCTTAGGGAGAGTTTGATCCTCATGAATCTTTAGACAATTTTTAACAAAATCCTTGTACTCATTACAAGAATTACACTTGAAGGGATGTTGCTCATAATCTAATTCTTGTTGGTGGCTACAACCATCCATATTTATTTGTAGTGCCTCTAGAAATCCCTTCTTTAGATCCACTTCGACGCAGGAAAAAAAAATTAACTGGAATTTAAGCATATCTTTATATAAGGGGTTGCGTCGAGGCAATCAACAAAATCAAATTGTTTTACAAAATTTAGGTTCACAGATTTTCCTATGCTACTGAAATACTAAAAAACATATATATATCTCTTCCTATAAAACTTCCAAGCAGTCTGACTACAAATTTTCTTTACATATTGTCTGAACAAAAAATATTACTTTGTAAAACATCAACTATGAATTGACTCGTAATTTGGAACTTCCTACAATCCATCACATGGTGAGGAATTTTCTTCCACTTCCATTAGCACTGCATCATTACCCTCATATTCTTCCTCTGAATTCCCAAGGCGAGACACAACTGAAGCTTGATTGATGGAGGCTGAGTAAATGTTGTGTGAGAACTAGGAATCTCAAATACTGACACTCTATTTCCATACTATCAGTTTGTTGGATGATATTTACTACTCTCTATTCCAAGTCCCCAAGTTTAACCATTACATGTTGAAGGGCAGTGTTGTTGGCTTCAACTATTTTTTCATGGCGACGCAGGATGTGTTTGATACCATTCCAAGTAGGGTCCATATTTACACCAAACATGCACCCAATATAACCAAACCACAGATTGAAATTAATTCCACCACTAGAGTTTGCCAAAACAGGGGCAAGAGGGTGACCAAGGTCACCAAGCTATAGACAATAAAAAATAACCCTCTTCTTGATTTAGAAATAGAAGAAGGGGAAAAACATCCAAAATAACCGTACCACACCCCATACATGGGCCCACTGTCAATGCTAATAGAACCAAAAAAGAGAAGAAAGCCTCCAGATTTGGAAGTTAAAATGATAGAGCCCTGAGATGTGGAAAAAACAAAGTTGCAATAGAGAATCTTGGTGACCAGGGGAACCTTGGTCAAGAGTAGACTTGTCGCTAGCATTGAACGTGAGACGTCCATAGACCTCGAACCTCTGCAACGTAGAGCTCTGAGCTCCTTTGAGTGGAACCACAACACGATCCTACCTTCATCTCCACACAACATGACCTTGTCTTCGCTCCACAAAATAGAATTGGTTTCCTAGCTTAAGCTATCCCCCAAGGTAGTTTGCAATCACACAAACGAAATTGAATGTGCCCATCAATTACGAGGCCAAACATATGCATGAGCTGCCTGCTCACATGGTTCATCACACCCTCAACTTGCCACATGTCTCGTCCATTAATTACACTAACCATAAGGATTATGGTATGGGTTGCAGCTCCGTTAACCCATTAACTATTATTTCACCTCCTGCTAGGCCCAATCCAACCTTACCCCAATGATATGCTTCAGATTTGTGCTCCCCCCTTGACGTGAAACAAGTTATGGTCTTCAAATTCAATCAGGAGGGCTAATGTACGAGAAATTACTCCAATGAAAACATTGTTGCCAATCATATACCTTTTGATGAGTGCCTTGATCACTAGAACGAAGTCACCAATGATGGTTATCTTCTGAATCCTCGTTGCTCTTTCGAGATTGACACCTTCCTAAAGGGCTTAAGCCTCAATAGTGTTGTTGGAGACGTTGCCTAGGCCCCAAGCGAAATATGCAACTGAAGTTTCTTCGGGATCACAAATAATTAAAAATTTGAAGGACATGGAGGTGGTAATTCCACACAAATTTTATTACATGAATACATATGTCCTTTTGGTTCATCATAGTCAATGTATCAACCCAATTTGTCTCCAATAGTTTTGAAGGAGCTTTTATCCTTGAATAATAATGGATGTTGGGGCTTCGTGAATCATACATAGGATGTTGTGATCTCTTATTGTGGGTTGAAGTCAAGGGACAAACGAGTTAAGAAGATTTTGTAATAAATATAAAATAATAATCATAATAATAATATCATTAGGTTAATGAAAGGTCAAGGACACACATTTGTTCACCTTGTGACCAATCAATACATATAAGTATATTGTTATGAGGCTCATTGTAACATCATTATTCATGTATCAATTATTTATAACTCTATATTTTTCTATAATTGCAACACTCTTTTGTCAATCTAGTAATAAATAGGTATTGTTTACTACATTAGTATCAAAGTTGAATTGGTCATACAATATTGCACCACAATGGTCGTACAGTGGTACAACAAAGTCACCATTGTACAATTGCCACTAATTCTTTATTGTACACATGTACTATCTTGCACCTTGCAATTTTTTTTTTTTGTATATTCGTGCATGTTTATTAAGTCGTTGTTTCAATTAATTTCGTACTATGCCCCATGCGTTCTACAATTCGTACCAAACCATTGTTGTTGTTGTGCGCCACCTCGGGTACCATTTATTAAACTCCATCCACATGCCTTTTTCCATATGAATTAGTCGATATAGGTCCACTATTAATTTCCGTCCTTGTACGTCTTTCCTTAGAGTCATGCCTCCTAACTCCCCAATTTTTTTTAATTTTTAGTTTGAAAAAAAATCTATTTTTTCATTTAAAAAATTAAAATTAAAAACTTCAATTTTTCATTCAAAAAGTTATATTTTCATTAAAGAAAAATAAATTAAGTGGGTTTGGAACAAGGCTATCACCAAATGGGGTAATGATTGTTGGGGAATAAGGTGGAACACGACATGCAACTGAGAACACAGTACTGCAGATATTCGAAGAGGGGCAAATATTTCGAAGAACAAAAGGTGGTGTCTAAAGACATTGTTACAACACTTAAGCATAGTGCACTATGATCATAACATCACAATGCATATTGCACATCTTGATCTGCATGATTTGTTGCACAATCTCAATTCACATTGTTGATAATGACCCAAGGACTCTTCTTTTATAGTCTCAAGATCTAATCAACTTACATAGAATTCAGAAGATCTTGTCCACGTGTAACCGTCAACAGTTAGAGTTGACTCCTCTAAATCTACTCTGTTGAGTTGGCTTGACATGACTTGATCCGACCAACTATCTGTCCAACTCGTAGTCGATGGTTGGGTTGGTCGATCCGCCCAACTATCTTCAACTATTGGTTGACTGTCCGATCGACAGGGATGTCGACTACTTGATTGACTGGTGTGGTGTGTTGGCCTATCGCCTGGCCAACTGTATCCAGATGAAGGTCGACCTCTCGACCGATTGAACCCATGAGATGTGTGATGACTCATTAATGCATGTTGTTCCAACACACACCCCCATCAACACACAACTCTGGAGATTCATGAGGTGAAATTACATCACTATAACACTCCCCCATAATTGCAACTTCTTGAAGTTCAAGCATCATGCAGAGATTGATAAATCTGACTTTAGCTAAAGGTTTGGTGAAGATATCAACAACTTGATCTTCTATTTTGCAATATTCAAGAGAGACAATGTTCCCATGAACCAACTGTCTCAAGTAATGAGCATGGAGCTCAACATGCTTCATCTTACTATGAACAACATGATTGTCAACAATATATATGGCACTATATGGCAATCGACTATGAGTAATAAGATTGTTGACCAATTGCCGATAAAGTATAGCATCAACAACGAGTGTTTGACATATTTTAGTAAGCTCCACTCTAGACTGAAAAAGAGTAGCACAAGGTTTGCAATCAACCATCTTAAAACATTTCAATAGATCCATCACATATTTAGACTGAGAAATGAAAAAACCATCACAAAGTGGTAATACTTGAAGACCCAAAAAATGATGCAGAGTGCCAATAATAAGTCATTGACGTATACAACAACAATCAAAGTGTCTCCATTGGAATGGAGAACATACAAGTTGTGATAAGATTCACATTGTTTGAAACCAAGTCGAAGAAAGAAATTGTCTATCCTAGCATACTGGGCTCAGGGAGCTTGCTTCAAACCATAAAGCGACTTCTTGAGTCAATAAACTAGATTTGAATCTGTCACAAAACCAGGTGGTTGTTCCATGTAAATTTCTTTAGATAGGTGGTTGTTCCAAAACAAACATCAAGGGAAAGAATTAGTTGAATAGAGTTCATCTTTGCAACATGGGCAAAGGTTTCAGTGTAGTCAATGCCTTCTTGTTGAGAAAATCCCTTTGCGACGAGACATGCTTTATGTCACTCAACAACACCTCGACATTTCACAATGTTCTTTCCTTGCGGTTGAGGAACCAAGTCCCAACTCTGATTCTTCGACAAAGCATCAATTTCAGTTTTCATTGCCTGCTCCCATTTAGATCGAACTTCAGCTTCTGAATATGCAACATGGTCTGAGGTTTCAAGGACACGAGTCATCAAGGCAACACTGGCATGTTGCTTTTGACTTCGAGTCCAATGTCCGTAGGAGACATCTACGACATCAGCTCCAACAACTTTAATTATCTTGGCAGCGCCATCGAGGCAGACAAGAAAAATGTGAACCATGGTTCACTTCATCAGGTCGATCATAAGTCGGAGGATCTTCAGTTGGCGGACCAATCGAAACAGAGGACGACGGACTAATCGACTCGGAAGTCTATGGTCTAGTCGAAATAGACAAAAAATTTGATGGACCAGTCAAAGGATTGAAGAGAGAAATAGGAGGACCAGTGGCAAAGACAACATCAAAGGGATCATCATGTAGCAATCCAAAAGAGACATTCAAGAACTTAACGACAAAAGAGTTCTCATCAAACCGAACATTATGTCTGACAATGATTTGTCGTTTGGCAATATCAAACAATGGATAGGCTTTCGACTCTTCATAGTATACCATCATGATGCAAGTATTACTCTTTTTATCCAACTTCTTTCTGCAATCATCAGGAATGTGGGCCCAAGCAACACATCCAAACACACGAAGGTGGTTGATTGAAGGCTTCTTCCCATGCCATCGTTCGACTGGAGTCATGGAAGGAATAGCTCGAGTCGAGATGCAATTGAGCAGATAATTTGCACAGTATACTGCTTCAACACATAAGTGAGGAGGTAGGTCTTTAACCTGCAAAAGACATCTAACCATTTCGACTAACGTCTGATTCTTGCATTTTACAACTCCATTCTACTGAGGTGTGTGAGGAACCAACTGTTGCCAATCAATATCATGTTGAAGTAGGTATTCTTCAAAGGGTCGATTGACATACTCACCACCATTGTCGTATCTCAAGCACTTAATGGGTCGACCACACTGTTTTTCAGCAAAGGCCTAAAATTCTTTGAACTTCTCAAAGACAAGATTCTTATTCTTCAGGAAAAAGACCCATGTGAAGCGAGAGAAATCATCAATGAAGGTTAAAATGTACCTTGCACCTTCCAGTGAAGGTAAATTGATACATCACATATCGTTGTGAACCAATTTCAATAAGTTTTGTGCTCGCCATGCTTTTCCAAAGTCGAATGGTGCTTGATGATGCTTCCCAAGCATGCAACCCTTACAGACTCCTTCAGGGGGAAACACCTTCAACAAACCAACAACCATGTTCTAATTTCTCAATTCTTGCACACTTCAGAAATTTAGATGTCTGAGTCGTTCATGCCAAATTTGACTTCTCTCATTGGTGTGAGAAACAACTGCAATCGGTTCAAATTCAGGTCTAGTCGAGTTACGAAACTTGTACAAACTGTTCGTCGGGTCGAGAAGCCTGCTAACGACAATCGACTTCCCTTTCTTCAAATCACAAACATAGAACCGATCTGCCCAAAATTCCACAATCTTACATGTCTGTGCCAACTAAGCAACATACAATAGATTGGCACTGATATTTGACACTTGATAGACGTCGACAATCTTTCCATGTCGACATGCTATATCACCTTGAGCAACAACATCCAGAGAAAAATCATTAGAAAAATAAATCATACTCTTCTCAACTTTATTCAGTCTCGTGAATAAACTGTCATCCTTGGCGATATGATGAGTGCACCCAAAATCGACAACTCATTCATTTTGGGCAGTATGAGACAACAAAGTCCGAGAAGTCCCAACTTGGAAGGTGAAATTATCAATGGGTCGATGAACAACGAACGTGTCTCCTTTAGGTCGTTTAACCTTCTCCTCTAAATCGTCTCGCTTCTTAAAGCATTTTTTCTCTATATGTCCAATCTTTCCACGGTATTGACATGTCTTCTTCTTTCAACTTCCTTGAGGTTGTGTCCAGGGTCCCTGGTCATGGTATGCAAGTTTCTATGCAGAAGCATCATACCACACTCTATTCATGGAATCCATCTTTCCCTTACCCTTGAGCAAGTGGGCCTGGTGTTTACCACCAAGATTTCCTTCTTCAAGTAATTTATGATGATCAATAATCAAAAGTTCATAGAAAACTTCAAAGGTGTAATCCTTACCATCTTCCTTGCGTGCTTGTTAGTTGGTGTGGAAAGTCGACACGAACACGTCGAATGGTGTTCTCAAATTCACAAGGACCAGCTCGATGAGTTGTCAATCCTTCTGATAGTTCTTTCCATATTCACCCAATTTCAACTGGAGTTTCTTGACACACGCCAAATAGTTGTCCATTCCTTTAAATGAATGAGGATCGAGAAAGATCAACTCTTTCTCCAACTGCATGATGTGGCTCTCATCGATTCGGTCGAACAAGGTCTTTATCTTCTTCCAGACCCGATGAGGGCTGTCGATTCCACTAAGGTGAAATCAGATCTCCCGCGAGATTTAGGTCATGATGATTCCCATAGCCTCATCCTTCTTTCCATCAACAACAAACTTCACCTAAGCGTTTGTTGGATCTGGAATCGCAACCTTGGTATACTGCCACAATCCCTTACTCTTCAAAAAGGTTTCCATATTTGGAGCCCATACTGCATAATTTGATCCGTTCAGAACAATAGGATCAATTTTCGAAGCCATCTTCGATATGTAGACAAACTAATCTATTTCAACAAGTTCCAATCGGTAAACCATCAGCCTAGAGTCGACCACACAACAGATCTGACTCAACAAGTTTTGTGGATAACGGGCGAGGTTTAAACCATCGACTTTGATACCATGTTGGGGAATAAAGTGGAACATGACATGAAATGGAGAACACAGTACTGCAGATAACCAAAGAGGAGAAGAAATTTTGAAGAACAAAAGGTGGTGTCTAAAGACACTGTTATAGCGCTTAAGCATAACGCATTGTGATTAGAACATCACAGTGCATATTGCACATCTTGATTTGCATGATTTGTTGGACAATCTCAATTCACATTGTTGATAATGACCCAAAGGGTCTTCTTTTACAGTCTCAATATCTAACCAACTTCCATAGAATTTGGAAGATCTTGTCCACATGTAACTGTCAATAGTTAGAGTTGACTCCACAAAATCTGCTATGTCGATTCGAGTCGACATGACTTGATCCGATTGACTATCTGTCCAAATTGTAGTTGATGGTTGGGCTAGTCGATCCACTGCCCAACTATCTTTGAATGTTGGTCGATTGTCTGACCGACAAGCACGTCGATTACTCGACCGACTGGTGTGGTGTGTTGGTCAATCACCTGACCAACTGTATCCAGATGAAGGTCGACCTCTTGACCGAGTGAACCCATGAGATGTGTGATTAACCATCAATGCTTAATGTTCCAACAATGATGGCGAAGTACAAATAGAGGGTTATCATTATGAAGATGAAGCCGATAACGCTATGCAAATTCTGGATAGTGTTATCGCTCAAACTCTTGTTAAGGGAAAGACTCGCCTTGCGAAGGAGAGCTTGGGGCAACGGATAGGTAAGTTGTCCACTATCACCTCAATGACTTTGCCTCTACACTTGAAGGCCAAGGTTTCTAACCTAAGGAGGGTATTCTATGAGATAAAAACTAAATCCTATCGTTGTAGTTGAACGGGGAAGGCTTAGGACTTTGTTTGACTTTAAAGTTTCTATCTTTCTTAAAAGATAAGACAAGTTAAATGTGAGAGAACACAATTTGTAATGAGCGTGAACAGAATGTGACTTAGCGAACAAAGTTCAATAAATGCTTGGAAATAAAATGTTCGCATGCAAATGTATCAATGTATCATAGCCATGTACAATTCATCATCATTCATCTATACATCAAAAACTAATGAAATTGCAAAGTATGAGAACCATTGTAAAGTATGCTCAATTCAAAGATGCTTAAAGTGCAAGTGTCGATGTATCATAGTCATGTATTCATATCAAATTGCACAACATGTATAACATAATATTCAACAATAGATTATGGGGCGGATTTAAGTGCTAAGTGTGATGTGGAATCAGAGCATAAAATATACCATTAGAACATTAGATTATTTGGGAGCATATATCAAGATCTAGTTAGAAAGCATGTGTTAAGTCAACAACCAAATTTAGAGTTACTACATCCAACAATTACCTCACTCATGTCACAAACAACATAAATATCAGGGTTGTAATGAAATGCTCTAGATAACAAGTATAACATATACCACCAGGGATAGAGAAATGTTCGATTTGTAAAATGAGACAGTGGGTATAGTGTTATATATCACACTCATGAAATGAGGGTATTCAACCATGAATGATCAATACGATACCAACAATATTGTAAAGTTTCATAACATGTATTGGTTATATCTTTAACCAGACCTCAGAGTTACAATGTCCAATGATCTCCACACATAAACCACAGAACTATGAATGTTATAATAAAGTATGTATACATCAACCAACCAGTGATATTGTTGAGTTATAATGATAAATTTGCATCAAGTTCAACTGCTCACAAGATTGAAGCATTGTTTACTTCTGACTAGCATACATTTACCAATGTGATTTGAGACCCAAACTACAATATTGGACAGTGAACAAAATTTGAAATAGTAAAGGAAAAAACAACGATAGGCACCTTCAGGAAGTCGTTGGGACGTCCTTAGCATCAATCTAGTAGCAAGAAGTCTATGGAGCAATAAAACATGAAAACGTTGTTGAAAAGGACAGTCACTTGACCCTTACTCATTCATTGAATACCTTGCAATTTATGACAGTCTTTGAAGGAGGTTTCAGACAACAAACAAGAGGCAATGTTAAGGATTTAGGCTAGGTCGTTTGGCTCCTTTCCAAGTCGATTCACCACCATAAAAATATATGGAGCAACAAAACATTAAGTCATTGCACTAAGATGACAATTATACCTACAATAAATTTTCTACAATCGGGACAAGAAGTAAAGGAGACCTAGAAGCAACTTTAGGAGGCAACGATTGGCCAAAACAAGAGGTTGTTTGACCTTCTAGGGAGTCGATCTACCAAATAAGACACTTGGGAGAAAGATGCAATCATAACGTTGCTCAAGAGAGGTGAGACATGACAAGTTACAAACCCTCATCCACTTTTGTGTGTTCAAAAAATCAAAGATGGGACAACAACACAAGCAATCAAAGAATGGGAATTAGGGCATCACAAAAAGTTTAAACTTTGTCTAATTAGAGATGCCTCAATTAACCAAAGGGGATTAGATCCATGAAATATGAGCCACAAACCAGCTGGATCATACCCTCTAAATGTCAATTATAAAGATATTCAATAAAGACGAACTAGCAATGATTGAATAGGAGATATGTCAATGAAGCTCAAAGCAAACTAGTATTCAAGATAAAGTATGATAAAACCTTACATTGGGAATAAAATAGAAAAATGGGCGAAAAGGAAAATTGATTTTTTTAGTTTTGGGTGGTTGAATACGATGATAGATCAGTGCCTTTGGAGAGCTATGGGGTCTCTATACTAGTTCTAGGTGAAGCCTAGGGTTTAGGATGAGACAATGTTGATGGAACCCGGGGGATTTCCCCTCAATTGTTGTCTAAGGTTAGAAGGTTCCCTTCAGAGTTAGATGGGAGGATTGGTCCATGAAGAAGCCTCTCCAAGTACTAGAAAGGTGATCTTAAAGGTTGTTCAATGCAAAAGGATAGAGCCATAGGACGTCCTAGCTTAATGCAATGAAAAAATATTTAATGGTCAAGGGGGGGAAGCAAGAAAATCATACCTTGAGAACCCTTACAAGTAGAATGTTTCACCCTTCTTTAGTCTTATAGTAGCCTTTGTCTTCTAGCAAATCTGAAAAGTGTTTATCTAAACCCTTAAAAATAACTAGCATTCACTTAGAAAAAAAAAAATAGATGCACAAGAATTCTTCAAGCAAGTTTTCTAATCAATGTCCAACGATTTGAAATGAGGGAGGACTCCTACTTTTATAGGTGAAGAGCCTCCTCAATACAATACAATATAATGTGTTAGCTCAATACCATGAGCTCAAGACCATTAGCTTGGTCAAAACCATGGGAAAATACAACAAATCATGTAACAAATCTCTCAAAACCATCCAAGAGAAAAGCTCCCCTCAAAATGGTCCAAAATACAATAAAAGGAGCCACACATGTGGGCTAGAGAGAGATAAATGAGGTGCACCCCTAAAAAATAGTGTCAACATCCCATCAAGGAATGAAGAGATGGGTCAAATATGGTCCAAAGACCTCCAACGTCCTCCAACCAACTACCTCAAACCAAGGAATGTTCCAAGTGTGGAATAACAATCTCAAAAGGATGATGTCACCTCCCACATGTGTGGGTCGTCCAAGTCAACATAAGTGGTATGTATGGCCTCCTCTAGGTGAGTGCTCAAGTAAACAATGGTAAATCATGCCACGTCATCCCATGGTCCAAATAACAACCTGTAACCACTCGAATAACCTGTAACTAACTCCTCCAATGCATTAATAATTCCCACATGTGGTCCAAGGAGAGATATTAATGTATGAATGTGAATGCAATGTCCAACTAAGCAAGGAGAATGAATATGAGTGATCCATGTGGCATGTGTGATGACATGGTGTACCTATCATGGCTTGATGCATTGTCATGGATCCCAATGTGATGACATGTATCCCAATGTAGTACACAGATCTTAAGGCAAATGGCACAGATCCCATTGTTTATAGATATGATTAATGATAAGTACATGGATCCCAATGCAACATCATGGATCCCAATGTGGTGTCACAAATATTGAGGCATGGTACACGTATCCCAATGCACAACACCCACTTGAAGTGATGGGTCGAGCCTCTTAGAAAGCCATTATATGATAACACCCGGTGACATCTCTTAACACAACATAACAAATAAGGGTTAATTTTAATATTTTCCTAAGTCTTTTCAGGGGGAACAATATTAACCCTTATACACGCATCAAGTCCTAGGACAACTAATATTTCCAAAGTACCTAGGTGAAAGATAGGTAAAACATGAATAATGGTGATGAAAGAGAAGGGAAAGCACTTCATGTGATGACCTTCAAAGTCTCAGACATGCATATATATTTTTATTCATTCATCTAGCTTTCATGAGCTAGGATTTTTATATAATATCTTTCAAGAGGGAACTTAGCATTGAGTTACATTTCCTTGGCATTGTTTCTTACTACCCCTTTGTAAATGTGTTGAACCTGCATAGAATAGATCTATCTAGAAAATACCACACATTTGCAGAGATAAATTGAGAAAGAAGAAGCAAGAGAGAAATAATGGAAAAATTCTCATTAACTGTATTCCACACTCAAAAAGTGAATAATTTACAATAGATATAGGCTACATGAGTAACTAATGTGCTATAGTAGTGATCTAGAGAGATCTAGACACTCACTGATAGACATTGGAGTGAACTGCCACCTATTCCTAGTTAAGGAATCCATGCAATAATCAGTTAATTGAGACACGTGTGGAAGTGAGAGAGACACATGCAACCGCTGGTGATAAAAACGAGGTTGACATGCATGAGTGACTTCCACTAGCCTAACTGAGTGTAACTGACTCTGAACTGAAGAGGAACACCCTATTTTGTAGGGGAATATTCTCTAGAGAGAATATTCCCGTCTAAAATAATTATAGGTGAGTGTAATATCTCCAACACCCCCCTTGAATACTACTAGGGTGTACATGATGAATGGGTCTCGACAACAAAGGCCATGTTAGGTACCCATTGTACAATGCATATAATAATGAAACATTGAAAAAATGAGGAAAGAGGGAAAACCTCATGGGAAACCCCCCCCTCAAATTATAATGCATACAAAAAAAATACGAGAAGGAACAAAAGGAAGTTGCTAAACAACCATGTCCTTCACTCCAAGAAGACCTCGCAATTGTGCAAGTTTGTGCTCTTTGAAGATTTTGTTGAAGTTGTAGATGTCTACACAGATCTGATGGAGTAGATGCACCATTGATATTTCCACACATATCCACTTTCTCTTCTTGTAATGAAAAAGATCCAAATAAAGTTGGGATGAAACTTTGAAAACCGTGCGGTCGTTTTTCGAAAAAAACGCTGAAATTTGGTTGATTTTAAAACGATCATAACTTCATTTCTCGAACTCCGTTTCAGACGATTTTTATTTTGAAATTGGATATTTTCCCGAGAGGAATTTAAATGGCCAATTTGTTTTTGCAAATTTTGCTCAGAAAATATCATAATTGAGTAGTATGTTCGTGGCTCCCTTTTTGTCTCCTGAGATGCATGCATGGTGCATGCAAAAGTGTCTGCATGTGACTCCTGGGATGCATGCCATATATCTTCCACATGAAATTCAAAAAATAAATCTGAAATGGAGTACACATCATCTTCAATTAATGGAATACAAATTTGTGCAAATACTTGTGTAGAAGACTCTTCCGAAGAAAATGCTTGATCTTTTGATGGCTTCTCTTTTGTCTCTATCTGTTCAACCCTCTGCATGAAATATTCACAATCTTCTTTATTCCTGAATAGAACCTCCAATCTGGTCCATAATTCATTTGGAGTTGATTATTGTGAGTCATCATATACTTGATGGAGAATTTCAGGAGAAATGAACCAGAGGATACATCCTATGGCCATATCTTGTCTATTGAGAAAATCGTTTTTCTCATCGGCGGAATCAAGATCTACTTCCATTGCCATAGTTATTTGGTACAAGCCTCTACATCTGAGCAGAATCATAATTTTTGGTTTCCACTCCAAATAGTTATGAGGTGTGAGAAGTATTGTCGACGAATAATCCATCTTTTCTGCATTCTTCAATCTTTTGTACCTGCAAAAAAATTTGGTGTAGATTTTGCTTAGCAGTTCATCGGCTCTGATACCATGTAAATGTGTTGAACCTGCACAAAATAGATATATCTAGAAAATACCACACACATTTGCAGAGAGAAATTGAGAAAGAAGAAGCAAAAGAGAAAGAATGGAAGAATTCTCATTAATCGTATTCCACACTCAAAGAGTGAATAATTTACAATAGATATAGGCTACATGAGTAACTATGCACCATAGTAGTGATCTAGAGAGATCTAGACACTCACTGATAGACATTGGAGTGAACTGCCACATATTCCTAGTTAACGAATCCATGCAATCATTAGTTAATTGGGACACGTGTGGAAGTGAGAGAGACACATGCAATTGTTGGAGATAAAACCGGGGTTTCCATGAATGAGTGACTTCCACTAGCCTAACTAAGTGTAACCGACTCTAAACTAAAGAGGAACACCCTGTTTTGTAGGAGAATATTCTCTAGAGAGAATATTCTCATCTAAGGAATTGTTCTCAACATTGGACTATCAAACTTAAGAAAATAATTATAGGTGAGTGTGTAATATCTCCAACACCCTTTATGTCTTTTTCTTTAGCTATTCAATTTATAGAACAAGCCATTTTTTCTTTAAAAATTCATAGACAAGCTAGGGACTAGCGACATTGACCTCATAGCGAGGTGGCACTATTCAAATTTTTATTTATGGCTTTTGATTAACTCTTCACCTCTAGCTTTTTTGGCTTCTTATCATTTAAACCTTTTCTTTTGACATTTGAGAAATCATACATGATCATAATAGAATATTTTTATATGGGTGGAGGGTAAAGTCATGAATCCGGGTAACACTTTCGTGAGAATCAGGTTGCAAAAATTGTTAATGGCATGTTTTCGGTCGAACTCTTGATTTTTTCGGCCGAAATAATTTTCAGTCGAGCTTTTTTTGGGTCGAAAGTTAAATCTAATGAGACTGTTGAAAAATATAACACAAATTTTAAATCTAACAACAATTTTCCGTTAAAACTAACTTTTAGCCGAAAAATACAGGTTTTCGGCTGAAAACATGTAACTATGGCACTTTTCAGAAAAGTATGTGTTCACTTCAGCTTACTCCAACTTGGGGAGGAGCAGACTCCTTAAAATACCGTGAGTCTAGTTTCAGAACTAGTACCAACATTTTTAGAATTGAATCTACTTTCTTTTGATATAATTTGTATTCTATTTAATTGTTTTTTAGTAATTTTAGTTAATTTTATAAAAAAATGTCTACATATTATTTTTAGATGACATAATGATTCAGTAAAATGAAAAATTAATATCGATAATAATACACTGTAAAAAATTATGGAAAATTTATATTATGGAAACTGGTGTCAATCTAAATGTGTTTAAAATCTGCAACTTTTTCGGATTGGTCAAATTCAAAAAAATGTAGTAATTATAATATTCATCCATTGTCTTCAAAACTATAGTCATACTTTAATAGAGTATGTTTAGATTGTTGCAACATGTTTCGTTTTTCATAATCAAAAGTTTATTAATGAGTAATTTGGTGTCAACAAACATAACTCATTATCAGTGCCTTTGTTTTTAAGGAACATATTGTCAAACAATCACTAAAATGACAAATCAAATGTCCATAAAAAAAATTCAAAAAATAATCAATAAAAAGCTAACAAAATTCATGACAAGTTTTGTTTTTACTGTAAAGTGAAATTCTAAATAAAAAAATTACTTTTGTTTGTCGGAAGTTGAAAAACTTCTGAAAATATATTTTATTTTCTAAAAAAAAAGGAAAATAGACACTCAGGTTCATGATTTTACTCTAGAATGAATGATACATTGAAGGTGGAAAATGTCTAGCATGGTTAGGATGTGGACAACGTTATCTAAGCTAAGTACCCAGTTGTACAAATTGAAAACTTCTAAAAGAAAACTTATTCCCCAAGGTATAATGAGACTAATAATAAAACTATGCATGTTATGAAGTGTTATCGGATGTCATTAAGCATTTATCGCTTTCATGACTAACTAGGAAGTTATAACATCACATACAAATACGCATCGATACATGGAATATCAAGATAAAGCATATTGAAACCATATTGTACCATCCATAGTGCATATGTCCTCTAAGGAGAGAGGGAGGAAGATGAGATATACCACAACTGAGCTAGCATGATCATACATCTGATGGAGATCAAGAGAAACTATGTTTGGTCTGGAGAAGATGAGCATGACATCTCATGCAAGCAACAACGTGACACCCTTGTGAGGGTACCTCTGAAAGTTGTCACCCATGAGGGGGTAACATCTAGCTCCTACTCGAGGACATGCACTCTATGTTGGAGTGTATGAAAAGTCCAGAATTCCCATAGACATGTGACCTACACACCATCTAACTAGGTAAATGACATCAAATTCGGGTAGAATCTACCACCCTAGTTAAAATAAAAACCATTTTTCATAAATAAATAAAAATACACTAAGTCTAAGCATGAAAGTAAAGAATGAAAACATATGCACAAAATTATTCAAATGCATGAGGAAAATCAATCAAGAATGCATGAAAATAAACACAAATGAAAGGAAAACATGCATGGAAAGAAAATATGCACTATAAACTACTGCTCAAAGATCTTCTTCATGTTGGACTATGCAAAAGTGGTGTTGATGACCATTTTCGTCATCAGTTTCTAGTTGGCAAAGCTTTTCCAGTCTTCCCCTCAAATTTCATTACTTGCCCAAAATTTTGGGGGCTCTTGCTGAGCTACTACAATACATTTTAAAGTTTGCCAATTTAGTTGGTCCCTTGATGATTCGATGGTGTCTTCAAGTATTTCTCCATTCAAGAATATTCTAGAAGTTTGACATGTACTGGCTAAGGAATGACAATGACCGCTAGTCAACATATTTTATTGGACACGTTACAGGTTCATTCAATGAAAACAAGTTCGTTACAAGTTGTTGCCAAAGTTAATAGGATACTTGGCGGAATTGTCACGGTTCTCGATCTATCACTCAAAAGACTTATTTTTCTCATTTCTCGCATTTGCACTCATAATTCCCTCATCTCATGCCTCTCTTTCCTACTTATAATGTTATTTTCATAAAGTGTGGTATCATCCCTTATTAGTCCCTGCCTCCGGCTAGGGACTATAGCATTGGCTAGGCGATCAACGATGTGAAAAACAAATTTATTATTTTGGAAAACATAAACGATTTTTATATTTTTCAATTTGGTAATTTGAATTTTTTGATTGGGTCATGGGTTGTGATGTGACTTAATTAACCCTGGTATGTTGAAATTTTTATCACTATTTATCAGACATTACAAATCATTTAAAAATTCAAAATTTAAAAAATAACCACGTATTCTAATTGTTGCATTCGAGAAGGAGAAGGAATTTTTGCAGTTGAGTTCGTTGCAGCGTGGCTATCTGCATGCATACTCTAGAGAAAATAGGCTACTACCTATTTCATTTGTTGTAGAAGAAAACCACATCTCTACAACAGATGAGGCGATATGGGAGGAATTGATGTCACTGGGACAAAGAGATATTTGAAGCTAGACTGGGAGAAAGAAAGAATTGAAGCTCTATGGAATCATTCTGACATTCATAACCTTCATTTGCAACAGGTAAATATCTAGTTTTCTATACCTTAGCAATTTATTCAAACTTTAATGGAAATATTAGAGTACAGTACATTACCAGTTCTCACCTTATATTTCTTGTGCCCTCACTAGCTGTAACTGTAAATCTGCAAGAAGTCTTTCTACTGTACAAAACTGTAAAAAAAAAATGACTTCTCGTATGGTGTGTGGTCTATCAGAAGCCTTCACTAGCTGTAAGTATAAATCTACAAGAAGTCTTTCTCTTGTACATAATTAAAAAAAAAAAAATGGCTTAGGTTACCTAGATATGATTCTCCATTGGCATCATGTTGGTGCCTTGAAGTACTAACTAACTGCACCATTGAGTTGAAGAGAATCCGTCCAAGTTCAGATGTCCCATAGCAGCCTGTTCATGGATGCACCAATTCAAACTCACTCTCTTTGCTGAAAGCCTCCATAAACCTTGTAAACCCCTCCTCGCCCTGTGGATGAGAGGAGCCATAGCTTGGTCATGTAGTGGTCTTGGTTTTTCAAGACCATACTCACTCCCTTTGCTCAGGCTCTCCTTGGACTCAGTTTTTCCGTGGTCTCAATTTTTCAAGACCATACTCACTCCCTTTGCTTAGGCCCTCCGTGGTCTTAGTTTTTCAAGATTATGGCCATGGTCATTCCAGTTGGTCTATGCGAACGATGAATGCTTACAGTCTACTCAAAGGTCGGAATGCTTGAAGTCTACTCAAAGGTCGGATATCTATTCATGAGTGGAGTGTTGAAATCAAAATCAATTGTTGTCAAGGGCAAAGGAGCCCATGCAATGAAGACCGAGGTTGTTTTTCTTGGCCTCGTCAATAACCAGAAGATATTCGTTGCAATCTATGAAAAGATGAATTCCCCGTTTGAACATGAAGAGTGCCAAAGCTATTCTATCAACAACATGGCATTAACGATGTATCCTGCTTTGGCGAGAGATGAGATTCCTTGTGAATTGCTACAAAACTTCGAGCAGGAATTGGATTATCTATCTGGAAAGATTTTGGAATCAAACCCGCCTGCGAATAACCCTATAATTTATGTTTCTGTTACAGAAGGTGATATCAAGTATTGAAACTTACAATTCCAAAAATGTGTGTAAAACCATGTCAATTGCATTATGGGAGATTTGATATTATGTTATTTCCGCAGTCAAACTGCACTAGAAAGAGTAGTCCAAGCCGAACCATGAGTTGAACCGAGACCTAGTAACTGGTTAGATCGGGGGGGAATTTTTGCATAATGCCTGTAGTAACCCAATGCACCCATAGCGTTCTATCTCGGGATCCATCACAAGGATGAAGCTAAGATTTTATCTCTGTTGAAAATTCTTTTTTGTCTCGGCCAAATTTGGTTTGAAAGTAAAAACGAGTTCCAAAGGAGGTGCATGTGATGGACAATAATGAAAGAGAGGCGGCATCGAAGAAATGATAAGGCAAAGGAAGACGAGCCACCACAAAAGGTAGGTCCAATGATAACTTAATTTTCCCATAAAACTATAGACATGAGCTCTCCGATGGAATGTCGCTTGGATTAAGATTTGTTGAATCTACAGCTAGAGTGGCCACCGTGAAGACGAAGCACACGAGCATCAAAACAACAACTTTGTTATGATCCATTCTCCCACTCTGAAACTGAAACGTCCTTCAAATCTTAATGAGACATATTCTTAGCTATATGCATGTATATAAAGAGAGAGCAACTCTCCGATCATTAAGTCCTACCTACACCAAGAACATGGAAAAAACACTAAAATTGCCATATTGAATGGGATAAACCGTAGAAACCTTAATATTAGTGGCGATAGAGAAGGCGTTGAAACAATTGCAGAGAAAAATGATGTCGAGGGCTCTGCTAGAAGACGGGTCTGAGTGAGTCTGTGCAGTGAGCTTCACTACACAACAAACATAGCGTGGCTTTCTTCACCCTTTGGTGTTATTTCCTACAATGGAGAGTACATGAGATCCCTTGTTTTTTGTGTGCAGGTTTCATTCCTCAGATTAAATTGCATTAAACTATTTCACCTCCTAACATGGAAAACTCATGCAACGACACATATACATTCATCATAGTTAACTTTTACATGTGACGACAGTTGCATGCCAGCTTCCCTTTGGTAATGGCACGTATCCTACTCATAAGAATAATAAACTAACATCCAAAAACCCAAAAAGCGTTTTCGTGGACAAATTGAAAGATCTCAAGAACTATAAAAAATAAAAAAATAAATCTATAAATAAATGATTACAAATTCTTATTTTATTAATGTTTAATTTTTATTTTTAATTTTTTATTAATTATTATTATATTTTTTAAAGCTATAAATATTAATGCTACACAATTTATCTATATAAATACAGGAAAATCATATTATCACATTCTATTAGAAAAATCATATTATCACAGTCTATTATCTCTCAAACTAGAAAAAATAATTACAAATTCTTATTTTATTAATATTTAAATGTTTTTTTAAAATTCTTATTATCATTTTGTAAAGCTATAAATATTAATGCTACATAAAGAATGGGTTCTCTTTGCAATAAATTAACCTCGGACTCATATTTAGGATTTTAGCTAAAAAACCTAGCCACAAGTTACCCTGTGGAGTCAAGTTCCGACCACTTGACAGGACGGGTCCASGAAGCAGAGATGATCTCATTAGACTGGGACTGATTTCTTTTTGATACGACGGGCTATGTCACGAGCTGGATTCGAACCTGCATTTCTGGATGAAATAATCACACTCTGATTGAGTACTCGTAATATTTTCTTTACTTGATTCGATCGTGACGGGAAAGGATAAGTGCTAGTTGAGAGTATTAATGCTACATTGCTGATCCATATAAATATAGAAAAAATCATATTATCACAATCCATTATCCTTCATAGAGTATCCTTCAAACTCTATGAGTTGAAGAGAAAAAACTATTGTTCGAAAATAAAAGATAATGACCTAGTTGGAGAGTTGGAACCAAAAAAACATAATGACTGGAAAGTTGGAGAGTTGGAACCAAAAAAACATAATGACTGGAAAGTTGAAGAGAAAAAACTATTGTTCGAAAATAAAAGATAATGACCTAGTTGGAGAGTTGGAACCAAAAAAACATAATGACTGGAAAGTTGGAGAGTTGGAACCAAAAAAACATAATGACTGGAAAGTTGGAACAATTTAAGACAATTACAGAAGACAAAGATTCTAATATCCATATTGATTTCACAAGTAGTGGTGAATAAATTTGTAGAAATATTTTAAAAAGAAAATCTTCAACATATTAGTCTTGACTTAAAGTTATAAAATTTAATTTAAATCATATTTTGATAATCAAATATCTTATTTTATTTTAAGAAAATATAATTAAAATAATAAAATAAAAATAATAAAATATTTTAATAATCAAACATTATCCCTTATTCTATTCCCAACCATCCAAATGATGAGATGGATGAGACTTTATTTGACACACCAAATTAATTAGTGGAAATTTGATACAGAAAAATAATATTTTAATATTTTAAACTTGGAAACCCTTTTCCATACTAAAAAAATTGATAATTGGAAACCCTTTTCCTTGGAAGGAAGAGAGCTCTCTTGTTTAAAAACAAACATATATAGCATTTTTATGTGCTTGTGCATCATGTGGCCGAATTAATCGAACGTATGCAATTGTCTGTGATATAACTGCTATCAGTACGTATGCAATTGTCAAATAAGTTCTGTTATGCCTGCCATCAAGAACTCAAATATGCATGATACAGGTTGTCTCCGTGTTTTAATTAATGCTGAACAGGTCTTAAAAATGCAGGCCGGATGTTCCAGGTTCGAATGTGAACTAGTTTATTCCGATCGGTGCCTGTAATTATTCACTGGCTGAGCTGGGCGCCTGGCACTGGTCAGCACATTATTATTGGCAAAGACAAAATACTTGGTATCGGCGAAAAATCAATTCTCTCCGATGAACTTATTTCAGTCCTGAATAATAAAAATATTACTGTATTAGCCACAGCAAAGAATGGTCATAATCCTTCTACAATGATGGAATCGTGGATTGGTAGCACGGCATTGGGACTGTCGGGTTCACAAAAGACTGAATGGGACACTTACTGCAATGAAATAAATGAATTCGGGGTTTCTCTACAAGGCACCGAAGACACTCTATTATGGACGGGAGGGGACGCATCGGCAACATATCAGTCCAAAACTTCTACAGAGCACTCATATCAACACAAAATCTCCCGTCACAAACTGGATGGAAGTTAAAATTCTGGAAATGGAACGTCCAGTTAAAGATGAAACTATTTATCTGGATGGTGTCAGAAAACAAAATATTGACCTGGGATATGTTAGGAGAAAAGGCTGGTATGGATCGGGCATTTGTTTGCTCTGCAAGAACAACAGTGAAGACATTGATCACCTATTTATTCATTACCCTTTCGCTAGGACTGTCTGGGCCAGAGCGACGACTTTTCTCAGAGTTAAAAATCGGTGGGAGGGGGAAAATTTCAATTCCGTTTTCGATTAGTGGGTGCTGGATAAGACTGTGCCCACAACTCTGGCAGTATTGATATGCTGGTATATATGGTTCGAGAGGAACCAAGTATTATTCGGGGACAAGAAGCCATCCATTGGGGCTGTAGCTTGCAGGATTATTGGGGCACACAACCCTCGCGCCCATCAACATAAATTATTTTCTAGGTACAAAAGACCTCTCGTACAGTCAGAGGATATTACATTCGCCTTCTTTGATGGAGCTTCAATCAGAGGAGGCACAATATGTGGAGCAGGGAGTGATAAAACAGCCTGATCTAGAAGTTATTAGATGGTTTATCAACTGCGGGAAGGGTACAAATACCAAAGCGGAATTAATTGTTGCCTAGGTGACGCTTACACTTGTAAAAYTGTGGGATATCAATAGACTAAATGTTTTGGGTGATTCCAAAGTCATAATAGATTGGCTGAATCAAAAAACCAATCTTCATGCTACTGAAATTGAACGYTGGTTGCATAGGACAAAATCGATCATCTTAGATTTCTAAGAAATTAGGTTCACCCATATTCTCCGGGAATACAACAAAGAGGCTGATATYCTCTCCAAGCAAAGATTGCTGAAACAAAAAGGAATACTAGCCTATTACCGAGTGATTGAAGGGAGGACTGACCCTTTGTCTCAGATAAATCTGTTCTGAAGTGAAATTTCTGTCTTTAATTGGAATTGAGGATTAGAGCCCATTACTTTATTGACATAACTCCTTTTGATATTGATATTGAGCACTATTAGTTCCTGGGTGAACTAGTTGGCTAATTGGAATCCCCGAGTCATTTGAAAGACGTAAATAATCATCATTTTTGTTAACTAATCTGGCGATTAACTAATCCGGCGGTTATGTTCAACTATCCGCGTAACTCCAACTCTCTGTAACTGTCCGCAATTGTCCCTCAAATGTCCGCCTATACATAATGTGTCCAGTTTTAATTAATAACATTGATCTAACATTGATCTCTGTGTTCTGTGTTAAATGTGGAGTTTTATCTGGCATGTGTACAGTGGTATCAAAGCCACGGTTTTTTTTTAAAACTCCATGTTATTTTGAGTGGCTGTGTGTATTTTGTGTCCCTGCGAGAGAGGGCGTGAAACATTGGCGAAGCAACTCCAGATTTGGAGGAGCCGGCTGTGTACATTCTAGAAGTTGAAATCGTTGGAGAAGGGTCCCAAATCGCTGGAGATTGTGGCAACATTTCATACATTTGTCCAACGTATTGATTAAAGCTGGACAACAAGTGCTCGAAGGCCCTCCAGCGTCTAGTCACTGGGCTTGTGTATGGGAGCCACTGTGAGCAGTCTACAGAGCAACCAAGGTCGAAGGTGTTGTGAGATTTTATTTTCTTTTTCTTGTGCAAGTGGAATTTCATTTACAAAGATTAGTTTACAATGCATTCATTAGTATCAATTGTGGGAGTAGTGTTCTCCAGACAAGAAAATTACCAAGAATGGTTTCGAAAAATAAAAAAATACTCTTATTTTTAATGATTTATGGGAGGAAATTTGTGAAGGCAAGGATGACAATGACCCAGAGCAACCTATAGATGCCAGACAACTTGTAATTTGGAAGAGTAAAGATAAAAAGGTACATGCTTTAATTTCCGCCTCAGTCACTGAAGAGGTAAGCAAACATATTCTTTCCAGCACTACAACGTTTAAAGCATTAGAGAAATTAAAAGATCTTTATGACTCCCATTAAGAGCTGGAAATTATACAATTGTTGATAAAGTTGTTTAATCTAGAACTAGAAGATAATAATCCCATGAAGTTAGCTTCCGAAATTAAAGCTCTTTTTTTATGATATTGACTCAACTGGTGTCAAAGTTGATTTACAACTCACAACATTTATTAAAGCCCTATATCCTACATATTCACACTACTTAGAGTCTCTTCAAGCTAGTGGACAGATGAAAGCCATGAATTTTGATAAACTTGTAGACAAAATTGTTGAAAGAGAGAAAGCTTTTGGGAAGAATGAATCTTTTTCCACTTCCACAGTTGAGAGTTTGTGTCTTGCACAGAAAGAGAAGAAACCTAAATGAGAGTCTGCTAGATTTGACAATAGTAACAGAGGTCGTGGTAGGAGACCATTTAGAGGCAGAGGGGGTCATTATCATCAAGGAGACAGACAACAAAAACATTTTCAGAATGATAAACAATCTCTTAAGTGCTATAGGTGTGGTAAACTGGGTCATACCTCTTCTCATTGTCACACTCCTTGGGAAATGATTACTGAGAAGAAAGAGCAACAACCTCTAGACAAAGGAAAACCACCTGAATCTGCCAACTATATTGTTGCACATTGTAATCGTAGTATCAATGAAGTTTTTAGCACTTCTTTTGCTTCTTGGGAAGACACTTGGATTTTAGATACTGGAGCCACTTGCCATATGACATTCAGAAGAGATTTTTTTGAAACATTCAGTAATCACATTGATGGAATAGTTTATTTTTCCGATAAGTCCCAGTTAAAGCCTTCAGGAATTGGATCTATTCGACTTCGCCTACCAGGACTTGCTGATTATATTTTGCATGATGTTCTTTACATTCCTCAATTAAAAATAAATTTGATGTCTCTCATACATATCAGGCAACAAGGACATTCTATACATATGTTTGATGGTATAATTGAAATAAGAAAAACATCTGATCAGGTGATTGTTATGACCGGTGTTGAAGAAGACAAACTTTTAAAACTTAAAGGGACATCCTCTTTTCAATCTAATTCATCTCTTTTGGCTCAACATAGTGATACTTTGTCTTCCAA
>ML777133.1:681535-716334 GCA_009831015.1 Picea engelmannii | reverse complement strand
TTACCAAAGTCTAAAGGAAAGAGTGTCATCATGGTGATTGTTGATAGACTGACCAAGTACGCACACTTTTGTGCACTCTCTCATCCCTTCAAAGCTAGTACAATTTCCACCGCATTCATGGAGACAGTTCAAAAGCTACATGGAAGCCCAAAGACTATTGTAAGTGATAGAGATCCCATCTTCACTAAACATTTTTGGACAGAATTATTTTCTTGTTTGGGTGCTCAATTGGCTCATAGCTCATCCTATCATCCTCAATCTGATGGACAAACCGAGATAGTGAACAAATGTCTCGAAGGCTACCTTCGTTGCTTTGTCTTTGATAAACAAACACAATGGTTCAAATGGTTACCCTTGGCAGAATGGTGGTATAACACTTCCTTCCACACTGCAACAAAAATGACACCATTTATATCACTTTATGGATACCACCCTCCTTCCATCACTTCTTCTCTAAAATAAAAATATAAGGTTCAAGCAGTGGAAGATAACATCGAGAATCAACAACAAGTTCTCCAACTCTTAAAGGACAACCTGACCATGGCACAGAATTGCATCAAACAACAAGCAGATCAACATCATAGTGAAAGAAGTTTTGAAGTAGGGGATTGGGTGTTTTTAAGACTACAACCATACAAACAGATGTCCCTCAAGCAAGCCAAGAAGGATAATAAATTATCACCAACGTACTATGGCCCTTATAAGGTTTTGCAAAAGATTGGTACTATGGCATACAAATTGGAGCTGCCTACATCTTCATGAGTACACCTAGTTTTCCATGTTTCATGCTTAAAGAAGGTTATAGGTGACAAGATCCCAATTCAAACTATATTTCCATAACTTGATGAGGAAGGAAAAATCATATTGGAGCCTGAGGCCATCACTGACACAAGAATTCGCTAGCTGAGGAATAGATCCATTTCAGAGTATCTCATTAAATGGAGGAAACTACCGACTGAAGATTCCACTTGGGAAGATGAGTCTTTTATATAGAAGCATAAAGATTTACTCAAGCGTTGCGGACGACACTTTTCTCAAGGGGAGGGGCATGTTAAGCCCTAATATTGTCTCATTACCCCTTAATTGGGGCATATTATATTAGTAATGTTATTTTATTTATGTCGGCTTTAGGCCATTAGTTGTAATTATACCTCCTAGTCTCCTAGATATACCAAGGAGACATTTTCATTTTGAATCATCTTGTACTTGAACATTTAATTGGGTTAAAAGGAGGTTTCCCCCTTGAAGAGGCTTATTATCTAAAATTAACTCTTTTTCAAGGCGTTGAGTACTTTTTCTGAGGTTTTTCTATGCTATATTGATATTTGGTTCATAACAATCTTTTCCTGCTAGTGCCTCCACTGACTGCACTGTTATTTCCTCTTGCTTCAATGTTGCACCCTATGTTTGTACGTATGCCATAATTTTCTTCTCTTCCTCCAACTACACAATCATTTGTGTTTCTTTTTCTTGGAGGGGTTCCAATTCGATTTGTCTTTCTTTCTTCTTTGTCTACACAATTTTCAATTGTCTATAAAGTCTTCATTTCTTGAGTTCCCTTCAAGCACTCTGTGATGCTCATTATTTTTTGCCTTTTCTTTAGCTCTTGTATTGCAGCGCTGATTGTCTCCTCTTCTTGGTCCCACTGTTGGAAGTTCTCGTCTTCTTCCATGATAGTCCATATCTACGCAGCTCTATCGAAAATCTCTTCTACCACCCTTGATTCTTTCTCCATCTCAACTATTTGGAGTGCATATTGTTGTTCTCTCTTCTCTTAAACCTCGGGAGGAGTCATAGGGTTGAGAGTTTATTTGAGATCCTCAATTTCCTACTTATATCTACCAATTATTTGTGCGATCATGTTGATATTCTCCTCTGCACTCCTCTCAAGTGCTTGTGCATTTTCTAGGATGCGATCATAAAACACTGTTAATACTTGTTCCAATTTATCTGTGCATCCTTTCTCCTCTTATTTATCTGAATTTAGTTGGTCACATGTGATTTGTAGCATTTCAGTGACTCTGCTACCCACCTCCAATTTGGTTTCATCCATGCGGGCCCTATATTGCACCTCTTGCATTACATTGGTCGGGAGTCCATACACTTCCTTGGTGGGTATTGGTGCCATGAAGCTTCAAATTGATCCACATCCTCCATGGCTTTCTACACAGTCTCCTGATTCATTCTGATCATTTAATGCGTGACTATAAAAGTCTCCCTACCTTGGACTACCAACTATACTGTCTCCTCTCCTTCTTTCTGCACAGGTGGTCATTGTGTCTTTTCCTGTTGCTACACTATGGCATGTGGTCATGCTTGGATCCGTATTTGTTGTAGATTCTAATGGACCTCTATGATCTTGGGCATGATCTCTTCTCATTGCACCTATGCAATGCATACCACTTCTTCCCCCCTATATTGGACCTTTTCCATGAATATATATGCATCATCCTTTATTAGGGTGATGACTCGGTCTTATGTGTCATACTTCATTTTGTTATGCACCTTTTTTTCCCATGCTAACTTCCTTATTGTCTTTGAAGGATGCACCCCACTTGTTGTACCCTGGGTCCTTTGTTTTCCAGGCTATGAAATATATTTCTTTCCTGTCTATGGTTGGTTTCATGTCGTTGATGATGTTGTTGTTGTTGTTCTCCTTAGTGTTTTTGGTACTGTGTTGCTCCCAGTTGGTTTATTTCACGCTGTAGCCATTCTAGTATTATCAATCAGGCTATTTTTTCTTGTTGTAGAGCCTGCTTCAGCCTTGTCCTTAGGCCTAGAGGCTTGCACTATTATTGGCCTTGTTTTTGGTTTTGATACTGGAAACTACCACTGCATAGGCAAGTCTTTGATTATTCATTCCACCTCTTCCTTGGTGATGCAATACTTCATTTCTAACCATTCTTTCTTTGGATCCCTTATGACCTGGATCCACATGTGGTGTCAGGATTCCTTGAACTTGGATATCCCTTCAGTCTCCTCGATCACCTCCATAGGTATGCACCATACATTAGCTGTATTGTTGTATTTCTTCCAGCAACATTGCAAAAACTGTGTTGTTTTCTTGTTGTGTCTTGTTATATTTGGCCTACCATATGGACTCATATCTAGCCGCATAACATTTCCCTATCCTATCCAAGATGTTTATAATTTTGGCTCCTCCCATCCTTCCAATGCTATCAGAATGATCAGCCAGGAGTAATGGAACTTAGTTCCATTTTCCTTCGCATCTCTATAGTCTATCAAAAATTGGTTCAGTAGGTATGGCATCGAGCTGAACATTAATCCTTTCGTGCACTGCGCAACTACTGCAATAACGCCTAATGTCACTTCTTGTTTTCATAATTTCCTCGATAGTTTGTAAGTCATGAGATTATTGGTGAACCTTTTCGCATTATTGTTGATATCCTTCAGTACGATGCCTCTATTGTCCCGACTAGTGCCAAACTATGCTTTGACCAACTCTGTTATTTCCTTCTCGTGTGCCTTGTTATCCAAGTATTCCTCTGGCTACAAGTTGATTTTTGGTAGTTCAGTGATCTTGGAAATTAGTACCACATCTACATGTGTTGGCCTATCCATCCACAACATGCGTCCATGTATGTGAGAGACTAGTTTCTTGACATAGAGCTCGACATTCTTATCACACATGAAATGAAGTATACCCAATAGGTTCATAATTCCATAGTTACATAACCCGATTATCCCTTGTGCGGGCTCCATTGTTGGTTTACCCAGGGTCCCAATTTCCCCTGTTTTTATTATATAAGTCTCCTCGACCAAATATGAGAATTTGGTTGCATCATGCACATCTTGGTCTGCGTACCTAAGTTTTGGTATCTTTCCCAGCATATCATCCACAGTGATTACTGTGTCTGGGAGACAAGGGAATATAATATCCATGGTGTTTTGTGCCTTAATTTTCTATCCCATAGAATATGGTATTGCCTCTATTGGGTCTATGTCTTCTTCTTCCCTTCCAGACTCTAACTAGTTGGTGATATCCTCAACCAAAACTTCCTCCCCTTTGTGGGTCTATCACGGTCCCATTGTTTCATCAAGCTTCATAGGTGTCTCTGGGTTAGGGATCAAAATACCATTTCGATCCCCAGAGCTATTCCCTATTTCCCCTTGTTGTGTTGTTGACATTTCCTCTTCAAACCATGTCAGGATGATTGACTTTGTGTTCGAGGTGGTGACATATTCCAACTCAACCATTCTTTTGATATGTCTCATTCTTTCCTTGTGCCTCTGACCCTGTTGATTGTTGGAACACATATAAATTTCTGAACTTTAGTCTTTAAATAAATTATGTTTCCATTATAAAATAAAATAACGCGCGCTTGATTCTCGTCGTTGATAAAGCCTTCCATAAAATCAAATGATCCTAATCTCTTAGAAGTTATGGAGCCACCTACTTGTTAAAGAGTCAAATCCCTATAGAATACTTTAGAATTTTGGGATTCAGAGTTTTGTAGTTCAGGCATTTCAACATGCCTCACTTCCAAAGTCCTGATACGCAAAAAGTGTTCAAAATATCCAATTCACCACACACACATACCCTTTAATATCCGACGTATATTTCGGAAATGACCTGTCGGATTTTTAAATGAAGTTAATTGACCAAACAAATGAAGTAATGAATACTTAAAAAGAAACTAAAATCCGATTACAAAATCGAATAATAGTTTCACGATTTCAGAAATTGGGTCTTCACCATCTATCATATCACTAATATCCCAAAGCTCGAAATGTCGAAATGTCTTAAGATTTAAGTCGAGTTAATTAAGGATTAAAAACTATTAATGATTAATTAATTACATCGCAATTTCACGTTTCTGGGATCCTGCCTCGAGCGACTATCAATATCCTGAGATCTGAAACCTCAATTTTTTTGAGGCTAATCACAATTATTTAAAAAGGTTAAACATGATTAGAATTAATTAATCACATCGCGATTTCGCATTTCAAAAGTCGTATCATAAACTGTTATAGGATATCCCGAGATCCGAAATTCTGAAATTTGCTTAACAATAAGTGCAATTAGCTAATACATTAATGACGATTATCTTGTGATTAATCTTTCATTGAATCGTAATGCGGATAAATTCAAATTTCATGTATTCTTTTCCCGATCATGAACCACCAAACGTTAATAGAATTAATAATCGAACTACGACAATAATTTCAAATAATATATCATAACACCGCATAAATCTCTTCCATTAAAGAAAGTAAATACATTGTCAGTGGAGGTATGCATAAATTTATACTCTTAAGGTGAAAAAGATATTGAATTTTGAACTCTATTTTCATTTTCAGAGAACAACAAGCTTAGCAAGATAACAAGTTTGTGCATTTTCCATGACAAGTAACACAGTCTTGGGTTTACTACTATCATGGCTCCATGAAAAATGGTTAAAGGGACTGGTGAAAGTTCGAGCCAGAAAACATATGTCTTTTCTGACACTTCACCCATAAGCATAGACACCATTAAATACTAGACGCAGGTATTTAATATTGTATAGCATGAATTGGTCAATTGCCTAGACAATTAAGGTGACGAGGAAACAGAAACCCTGGATACCAAATACAAAATTGTTTCCCAATCATAGCTACATAAGAGATCAACGAGGCCTAGTCTCCTACCTTACAATGATATGATTGGCTAGGCGCTGGAAAACATTGATATCCCGACCAAGACCATATTCAATTCCCAAAAGGCCGTAGTTGGGTCTTTTCGGCTAGAACCTTTATAGGTAATGTACAAATTGTCTCCAACACCCAATTTCATTTACAATGTCGACTTCCTAGTGGACTTTGACAAGAAGGAATGTGCCCAATATAGAAGAAACCTGCCTAAATTAATTAAGTATTGGTGCTCTCTCCTTGAGAAGTTCAGAGCTAACTCCCATGGCATATACACAGTTTCCTCACTAGATCCTCACATGATGTATGTAGAAATGATGATGTTTAGACTCTACAAAAGGGAAATCATAGCCCATTTCTCATTATCGTGGGTGCCTATTATGTAGACGATAGCAGATGGGTATTATTTTGATTGGGCCAAGATGTTGTCAGACAATTTGGTTAGGGAGATTACAGAATATCAATCATTGAAAGCCAAGGGACAACCTGCCACATTTTTTATGTCAACTTACATCATGGACATCGTTTTCTTTATGAAACATTTTCCTCTGATGGGCTAGAACTGGACTCCAACTAGTGTCAATCCCATACATGTTTATCATTTGAAACTTTGGGAAGATAAAGCGAAATATTTCTTCTACGAAATATGCAACCAGGTGGTGTCAATGCATACCGCTATATATGGTTTCCCACCTCCCAGGATTTCTGACAAAATAGTGGCTAATCTGGGAAAGATAGATGATTGGTACATTGAAGAGAATTTCTCCTATATTAGGGTTTTTGGTTGTTCATTTCCTCCACATGCTCTGCCTAAATTTTTACCAGTTCGATTGGTGTACTTCAAAGTAGCACATCAAATTGTGCATGGGGGAATTATTAAGGAGCTGAAAGTAGTACAAAAAAGGGTATGGCCCACCTTTCCTATGCAGATTGATATGTTTTCTCTGCTGGATTTCGACCATTTGAAAGTAGAAGCCGCGGCCCTAGAAGAAATCAAGCTGGTCAATATTGAATTCAAGAATCACGATCTGCAGAAGGTCATAGGTAATCACATGGCTCTCTACAATTTGAAAAGATATTAACATGAAGATTCTCCTCAGGACGAAATATTTCGAGGAGAAATGTCCTATCAAGAGGTCTTGATTCAAGTTCAATCTTTGGCTCTAGATAAATTGGTCGAGATTTATAACTTCCAAAAGCATCGAATAAATGTCCTTCCAAAATTATTGCAGGGAGAAACACTGACATCTCAAACTACATAGAGAATTGAGAACCGAAGTGTTGAAACAAGGAGCTCCAGTGGATAGGATGCTCAAGAGCATCTGGAGAAAACCAAGGTTTCAATTCATGTGGAGGATACTGCATTGACAAACCCAACAGGTGATCAAGATAAATCTCAGGCTAAAGCCTCGATAAAAAGGGGAGAATAACAAACACCATTCACGCTAGGAAAGTCAGCTATTGACACAACTGAGAAACAACCATCTACCGAGATCAGCATCCCCATTCAATCTATCATGTCAATACAGTCCAGTAGACGGAACCCTAGTGTTGAAGAGGTATTCATAGAGGATATCATGCCTATTTCCGTAGAAGAGATTCCCCCTTCCATCATATTCTTTAGCCAGAAGAGAAAGGTTGTAGTAAAAGGAGAAACAAATTAGAGGAAGGGTGTGCCTATCAAGAGGCATAGAGTATTGTATGATGGATAGGCCCAAAAAGAAACAGATTTCGCTATAGACGTGGCAAATTCATTAGGAGCCTTTTCCACTACAAACTAGTTTTCGGTGGGCAACCTGAAGGAAAAGTTGAAGTAAAAGGAGTTTCCAGTGAGCCAATTGTAGGACAAAATAAATATTGCAGACCAGGGAGTTAGGAGCGAGATGAATAAAGGATTTGAGAAGATTAGAGCCCACGACAGGTAGGATATTCAATAGATGAAGATCATCCTTGATGAGATTCAAAGAAATTCACATGTAAGCAAGGAATTGATAAAACAGTTGTAGGTGAAAATAAGCCTGACTGAAAAAGCAGCAATGTATATATCATCTTTCCAAGCTCAAGTTTTATAGATACACGAGAAGATGGGATCAGCCCAGTGAATGCTTTTGACTAAAATAAAAGGAATTCAAGACTATTATCGATTGGCAGAATGATCTTTAGATAATATTTTCATAAAAGAGAAGGAGGCCATTGCAACTAGAGTTACATTCCAGGAGGTTGTCCTATCAACAAAAAAGGAGGAAGCCACCAAGATCACTGAATTTTCCCTCTTAGAACAAACCCGAGGAGACATAATACTTAAGACGTGGGAGGCTAATATAATTGAAAGTTAAAGGTTGGCCAAGGAAGTGAAAAGAGCTTGTGAAGAATCATTTTATGCTCTTGACAAAGATTCACTATACGTGGGAAGAGAAAATATCTTTGAGGCCCTCAGACAGATTGATATGGACAAAAAAAATCTGATTTCAAAACAAGTATGGAAGAATCCCGAGCCGAAATTTTACTATTGAAACAAGTTGACCTTACTCTGATGAATAAATGGATAGTCAACCTTATCTTAAGACTACAATATTTATCTCTAGAATCTAGGAGGGTGGAAGATAAGTGCCTCATATAAAAATGAATTTTTATACCTTTGAGGCAAACGATACCATAGAGAACTCCAGCCTGGTGGTGCAATTTGTGGGCAGATGCATTCATTGCATCAAACAAGGGAAAGCCAACACATCTAGGAAAAAATGATGCACAGGTCATGATTAGAGACCAACTATTTTCTGAGCTGGTGTATGCGAAGAAAAATTGTCTAGGCCAGCATGGCGAAGATACATGGGAGATGCAAGTGAAGCATTTCAAATTTCACATTTTGTAATTTTTACTATTTTAGAAATAAGGAGAATTACAACTGCTTAGGGTTGAGAACCTTTTGTATAAATACATATTTTGAAGATTAAAAACATGTTGCTTCTTGCCGTATTGTAACTAAAAAAACTCATCCTTTGTGATTATTAATACAAGTGTAGACAAGGATTCCAAATTTTGTGCAGTTTGATTAATGTTCTCCCTTTGTATTCCATACTTCTAGTTTTCTTTATGTTACTCCTTGATAAGTGAGTGGTTGGAACTTAGTACAACATCTACTGTAATCACATTTTATCGGTTATTTGATAAACAAGGATTTTATGCTCTATATTTTCTATTAGTAAATACAAGACCTGCAAGATACTTGGATCACTATATCTTATATCCTTTCAAGGGTGCATTTTACATTTTCTTCTACTGTGAGAAAGGTAAGATTTATCTGTCATTGATACATCATTTTGTTTAACAGTTTTGTAAGTTTTCCCCCATATCTCTTGATTTTATTAATCGACTCGGATGAATAAACATGACCTCTGTCCTATTCTGTTATTAATTTCATTTGAGGATTTACTCTTATATAATCAACGAAAGAAAAAGAACCTTCTAAAATATTCATTAAATTCTTGATGCCTGACATTATTCTTTGAGCCTTAAGTTTAATCTCAGGAACATCATCTTTTTGGTGTCGTTGTCGGGGATGGAGAAACGAAGTTATTTTTCCCTAGGAGAACGACAAGGTAAGTTTCTCTCTTTTATAGTGAACAAATATTAAATACTATAATAAGGCTAATTTTTATTTTTTAATTGGCGACTCCACTTTAGAAAAACTGGCATTCAGTAGAAAGAATACCAGGAAGAACCTAGACGACCAATAGACTACGCATGTATCCGATCCTGAAAAACTATTAAACCAAGGGGATACCTCAATCAAGATGATACATCCATAAGTAGGGTTTATCAACCCAAAACTACACAATCTAATGCTAAGGTTCCACTTGAATAGTTAACTCCACAAGAATATTCCACCCAAATCCATTTCGGAGAAACATCAACTGATAAACTCGAAACTGAAATCATAAACCCCAAGTTATTTTTACCTAAGATAAAATCCAAGACCAATTTGTCTGACCCCTTTACTAGTAAAGGTAAAAGACCGATCTCGATACCTGCTCTTATTGATATCCCGTCAGTCCCCGAAATAAAGGTTCCAGCTCCTTGAAGCTTTGAAGAATACATCTTACACTCTGATTCAACTCTAGTTGGTTCTCCCATTTATATATCTTGCAAATCCAAATAACCTGGCCCCTATTTCCCTTTTCCCCCCTTTTCATATTTCTATCTACTAACGGTCCATTTCCAGAACCTCTTTCGATTCATCCCGAGGTAGTCGAAAGTTCCCTACAAGTTTTTGAAAATCCTCTCTATAATATCTGAGTTTCCTCCCCTAGATTATCAATGGCTACGGCCGGAGGAGGTGGTGCTAGAGGTGGTGCTGGAGGTGGAGAAGGTGGAGGAGGACTTGGTGCTAGAGGTGGAGGAGGAGGTGGTCACGGACCACCCCCACATCCTAGAATTTTCACCAAAGTAGTTTCCAGGTATGATCCTTCAGTCCTACCGGTTCCCCTTCATGATTTACCTGAAAACAACATGAAAAACCTACCAAAGTTCACAAGATAAGGAGACTTAACCACCACATAGAACATACATTTTTTCGACCAATTCGTTGATATCCTTGTCCTTGAACACGAGGATGTTTATTTGAGGCTCCTAGTTCAAAATTTCAAAGGATAGGTTAGAACGTGGTTCTGAGGGCTACCGGTAGGTTCCATTAGAACATACGATGAGTTAGAAAACACATTCCTGAGACAATAGGGAGAGAGGAAAGATCACCTTTATTATTTAATTGAGTTCAGAGCTCTAAGAAGGAAAAATTCAGAAACAGTTCTTGAATTTACTCAGAGATTTAATAAATTATATAATAAAATTCTAGCCAAGGTTAAACCTTCCCAACCTAGAGCAAAGGTGACTTTCACAGGGGATTTTGAGCCTGACTTTTCCCTACTATTGAGGGAAAGGATATCTACAGACCTCACAAGAATGTAGGATGATGCTATAGAAATTGAATCGAATATGATGACATTGGTAAAGTTAAAGGATAGAATCGAAACGAGAAATAAAGAGACCAGATGATTCAGAGAACAAGCAGGACCCTCTAGATCTGGGAGGTCTGGCGAATATAAAATGGATGACATGTCTAAGATAATTAAAGAATTATCAAACAAAATATCTAGAATGAAACTAGATCAAGATAAACCTGATCCATTCACTAGAAAAGAGTTCAAAAGGAATCCTAACCCCCAGATCCTGCAGAGATAAGTAAAAAACAAGGAACAAAACATTAATGTCCCTTTTAATACATAAAACTTCATGCAAAGTGATGAAATGCAAGAGTATGAGGGTTTATATGAAGATATAAACAATATTAGCGATGACAACCAAGAACATCACCTAACCAGACAAGATTACGAAATATCTTTGGACCAAGAACCCCTATTTGGAAATGAGGAAAACATAAATAATCTGGGATATTTTGAATATCAAGGAATCACCGACACTATAATGGATGAACTGCAACAGAAGTATAATTTAAGGATTAGAAATAAAAAATTTACAACTGATCCACTGAAAATGATCTTGTCAAGAAACAAAACGAATGAGGCATCTCAAACATCCGTTGAAACACAAGCTACCAAAACAAAGACAGTTGAATCGCAAGCTACTAAAACAAAACCAGTTGAAACACAAATGGCTAAAACAAAGACCATCGAAACAAAATAAATATAGACTAATAGGCTAGAAAAGAAAGAAACAAAGATCCCAACTAGAGAGGCTGAAAAGACGATTGGAATTTTCAATCTAGAAAACAAAATTAATAAAATCAAAATTTTGGTACCTCTGGTTGAACTGGATAAAAACCCGACGTATAGAAAACAAATTGCCAAGATGATAACTTTCTCAGATAATGAAAGTCATGCTTATACCATTAATTTATAAGATGATAGTCCTACTATAATGTTTGGTCCGCATATTGAAAATGCCAAAGATGCTGTCACTCTTTTTTATATTACGCTGACTTTGCATGATCACCTATTACATAATTGTATGTTGGATTCTGGAGCCTCCCTTAACTTAATGCCCAAAGTTATTATGGAAAAACTGGGTCTCAAGGTGACTAGACCATACCAGGATCTGTATTATTTTGATTCAAGGAAATTTAAATGTCTTGGTATGATTAAATATTTGGTAGTTAATCTTGCACAGATTCCTGTGAAAAGCATTCTCATGGATGTAGTCATTGTTGATGTTCCTTCAAAGTATGGCATGTTGTTATCCATATCTTGGGGTGCCAAGATTGGAGGATCACTTCAATTGGATATGACATATGCTACGATCTCAATTTTCGGTGGATAGTTCACACGTCTATACAGAGAGAAAAGGCTGGACTATACTGTAAGTGACCCACAGGACCCAAATAATTACCTTGTATATGTCACCGATCAAGATTTAGGAAACTACATATTATCAATTGATGATGGTTTCAATGAATGTATAGAAGAATGTATAGAATAAAGTTGTATATAATAAATTTATACAGAAGAGAGTTGTACAGAAAAAGAAAACAAAAAATAAAAAATAAAAAAAAACAAACAAAAATGTAAATAGCGTAGGAGTTTGGAAAATGTTTTTTGATGGTGCTTCATCCTGGGAAGGAGAAGTAGTCGGGGTGTTGTTTTTCACACTCAGAGATGAATTCATTGATCCTTTCTCATATCAATTGTAGTGGGATATTTATTACACAAATAATGTATGTGAATATGAAGCTCTGGTCTTAGGATTAGAAGCTGCCAGGAAATTAAAGATTGAAAATCTCATAGTTTACGATGATTCAGAGATGATAGTAAGAAAAATCATGCAACAATATCAAGATAAACACCCAAGGTTAAGGTCATATAGAAACTACTCCTGGGATCTGATAGAAATGTTTTTCTCATTGTTTAATATCCATCATATCCCCGGGATAGAGAATCGACAAGCTTATTCTCTAGCGAAAGAGACTGCTACTTTTTCACCTCCCACTATTTTAAAGTTAAAGTACCACATAGAAATGAGGCACATAACTTCAATACTGAATAATGTACATCATTGAAAAGTATTTGAAGATGATGAGCAGATCAAGAAATTTCTAGAAATGGTCGATGAATTTTCTGAAATGCACATTGACCAGGAAAATTAGAATGACCCTACTTGGATCATGTAGGAAGGTGAAGATCCTCAGGAGTTCCAAGATAATATCTCTAATCACCGCATGTTGGTGCTGAAAAAAAATCAGATCCCTAAAGGTCTGATTCCTATGGAAAGATTATTCGTTCATGACGATATTCCCCTAAAGTCTACTTTGCAACCTTAGCCTGAAGAGGTTGAATATTGTAATATAGGCACCAAGGAGACTCCTAAGATGGTAAAGTTATCTAAATACCTTCTGCCTGAAATAAAAAGAAAATATGTCGAGTTACTCAGGAAACACAAATATTTCTTCACCTGGTCTTATGACGAATTGAGAACTTATGATACCACTGTAATCGAACATAAAATCCCTTTAAAGCAGGGCATCAAACCTTTCAGGCAGAAACTCAAACAAATAAATCTTATACTGTTGCATGTGATAGAAAGGGAGGTAAAGAAAATCCTGGATGCAAATATCATTGTTCCACTTAGGTATTCTGAGTGGGTAGCCAATTTAGTTCCAATCAGAAAGAAAAATGGTGAAATTAGACTTTGCGTGGATTTCAGGAACTTAAACAGATCATTCCTTAAAGATAATTATCCACTACCTAAAATGGATCATGTTTTGGAAAACGTGTTTGGAGCTAATAGAATGTCTATGATTGATGGATTTTCAGGTTACAATAAAATTGTAGTTCACGAAGACGATAAAGAAAAAAACGCGTTCACCACCCCATGGGGTACTTTCATGTACGATAAAATGCCATTCGGTCTGATGAACACAGGAGCCACTTTCCAACAAGAAATGTACATCGCATTTGTTGGTGAGCAAGATAATTTTGTCATCATTTATCTTGATTATTTAACCGTTTTCTCTAAATCTGATGCAGAGTAGTTGGTACACCTCAAACAAACGTTCAAGAAATGTTGAAAATTTGGTTTGTCTCTGAATCCCAAGAAATCCCATTTTGCAGTGCATGAATATAAACCTTTGGGCCATATAGTATCTAGAGATGGAATAAAAATCAAACCGAATAGGTTTGAAGCTATAGATACTATCAATATTCCTAGGAACAAAAAGGAAATACAGTCTTTTTTAAGAAAATTAATCTTTTTGAGAAGATTTATTCTGAACTTCGTTGAAATTGTTAAACTAATTACATATATGATCAAGAAAGACAGCAAGGTCAAATGGACAACTGAAGCCAAGTCATCCTTTGAATGCATCAAGAAAGTTATAGGTGAAGCACCGGTGCTAGCTAGCCCACACTATACGAAAGAGTTCCTGATTTTCGCATTCACATCCAGACATACTATTGTGGTTGTTCTCTTACATAAGAGCTATGAAGGCTTCAAACAACCAATAGCATTTTTCAGTAAAAGTATCAGAGATGTCGAACTAAAATATGATATATTGGAAAAACAGACATATGCGATGGTGAAAGCCCTCAAAGATTTCAATACTTACGTACTGCACTCCAAAGTAATTTCCCATGTACCAACCAGTGTTGTCAAGGACATATTGGTTCATCCTGACAGTGATGGAAAAAGGGGTCGATGGTTAGCCAAAATTCAGGAATTTGACCTAGAAGTAAAACCGACCAAGCTTGTCAAAGGTCAGGGCTTGGCCAAACTATTAGCCGAATCAAATTTCAGAGCACTCAGAATAAATCATCTGCAAGCTTACGAATAACTTCCAGATATAAAAGAGTTTGATGTGGAGAATCCTGAAACTCAGATTCAAGAAAAATTATCTTCCTCAACTTGGTATAGAGACATAGTTTCCTATCTCTTGACTCTTCAGTGCCCTAGTGATATGACTCCTTCGAAGGTGAGGACTCTAAAATTGCACGTGGTAAAATACTATATTATTGACAATCAATTGTATTGGAAAGATCCCCTGGGTATTTTGCTAAGATTTCTAATAGAAGATGAAACAGAGAATGTTATAAACGAGTTTCATGAAGGGGTGTGCAGAGGACACCATGCTTGGAGGGAAACGGCTTATAAAATCCTGAGAGATGGATATTATTAGTTGAAGTTATTTACAGGCGTGAATACTAAAGTCAGATCTTGTAACCCCTATCAACTATTCTATGGAAAACAAAATATTCCCACACTACCCTTGATTCTAGTCAAAACAAAAGATTTGTTTCAACAATGGGGTCTCAATTTCATCGGAGAAATCCATCCGCTCTCAAGTGCACAACATAAATGGATCTTAACCGCCATGGACTACTTCAGTAAATCGGTAGAATCCATTCTGACATGAAATGCTACAGACTCAGTGGTGATCAATTTCTTAGAAGAAAACATTTTATCTAGATTTGGCTATCCTCGAAATATAGTTACTAATAATGCCCAAGATTTCAAATCCATGGCGATGGTCAGTTTTTGTCAGATGTACAATATTGTACTAGGATATTCCACATCCTATTATCCTCAGGGAAATAAATTATCTAAATCATCAAATAATATATTTATCACTATAATTAAAAAGGTGTTGACTGAAAACAAGAAATCCAGGCATGTTCATTTAAAATATGCTTTGTGGGAAAATAGAATCGGCACTAAGAAATCAATTGGAATGTCCCCTTTCCAAGTGGTGTACGGTACCGACGTGGTCCTCCCTATAAATATTTCTCTTCCCATAATGAAACTCTACCAATATGCGAAGGAAGAGTCGAATGACATCACCAGAAGAATAAATCAGTTGATTGAGGTCCAACAAAATAGGGTCGAAGTGGACGAAAGACTCCAGAAATATCAAGATAACATGAAAGCCTTGTTTGACTAAAAATATAATGATAGGGAATTTCTCCTTGGTGACATGGTTTTAAAGTGGGATGCCATAAAGGAAGACTCAGGAAAGCATGACAAGTTCGATCACCTCTATTCTGGACCTTTCAAGATCACAGCTTCTGAGGGAAAGAAATCATTTTGTTAGAAAATCGTGATGGAAAAAATTTTAACGCCGCCATCAACGGGCGTTACCTGAATCATTTCATGCAATAATCAGACTCCAAACTGTCATTTTACATACCAGTTTGATTTTTGTATTTTTGTTTACAACTCTTCGTTTCTTTGGTAAGTTTTTACTTTCACTGAAAATAAAACCAGGTTTGTTGATTTCATAAAAACAAGAATGTAAAAATAGGTAATTCATAGAGTTTTGGTCTGTAGAAGTTCCTGACATTTCTCATGTTATTTACAGGAAGGATACTTGTTGATAATCGAGAGATAGGAGGTATCATAAATCAACACTCACTTTTCAGAACATGGGTTTTCTCTCGAAATAGGTGATAAAAAAATGGTTTGCTTGGTTTAAAATATAAATAAAATATGAGGTATGAGCTTCTACCCTATTGAATCAAGTTAAATTTTTGAGGGGATATCACTAAGTATGAAAGAAGTCTCATCTGTGTAGATATCATCACCTAATCTACAACCTGAGGAATATAAAATTATGGCTTAATTCTCAAGAGTTTTGTCTGAATAAAATAAAACTGAAATTAAAAAATGAAATAAAATTCATAATAAGAAAATAAGCAATAAAAATACCTTAAAGAAAAGTTCCAGAATCGATAAACAAACTTGCATGGGAATGGACACGTTTGCAACAGAACATCTAAATCCTCATTGTGTTTTTTCCTTCTTATCCTCGAATTGTATTGTCTTGTGATTCTAAATACCTTTCCATGGTATTCATAAAAGAAAAAAGGCTTCACCTTAACTCTAAAAACTCAGAAACATGTCTTCAAAATAATGTTAGGAGAAAATTTATATTCCCCTCTCGATTTAACTGAAAGAAAGTATGTCTAGGATAATCCTAACTACTTTGGCCCTTCTAGCAGATCTAAAATGATTAGTTTCATTCAAGGAAAATCCCTAGAAAATGAAAGCTCCCCATGAGAACTTTCTGGTAGGTGAAGGTGTTTTGAAGGTCGGAGGAGGATTAGCCCATAGTAATCAAAGTGAGTTGACAGACCTCTGTTGCTAAATTATAAATAGATATCGTCCCTGGTATATTACATACAAATTGATTTCCCCACTTCATGTTTTAAAAATATAAGACAGATGGTGAAATGAAATTCATAAAACGATTTCCCCAGCTAGCCCAAAAAAGAGAGATGATGAAAGGAAATTCATTAAATGATTTCCCTCATCTCAACATTTAAATGCAAAATGAATAATTGAAGTGGTGAAAGGAAATTCAATGAGGGAATTAGATAACTTCTCTAGGGTACTGAATAGGCTCGCTGGCAGTGAAGCAATGTATATGATATTTGTAAGGATATTATACATGTATTATAATGTACTCTAGTAGTTAGTTCCCTTTTCGACAAGATCTACATTCTAAGCCTATACAGGACTCCCTGACTAAATAATTAAAATTATTTTTCCTTGATGCAAACAAAATTGAACAAAGTCTGAAAGATTAGTTAAAGTTGTTTTGATTATCTTAAGAAAATATGAATACAGTTTTAAGGAAGAGGAATTTCAAATAGCCTAACTGAAGGTCATGATTTGATGTGTTTTGAAAGTTTTTTAAGTTTCGATTGAAATTATTTTTCTCAGTATGATCCTTTCCTGAATGCATTTCACAGAAATGCAATAATGACTCCATTTACCCAATAATGACACTTGGTCTACTGTTCTTATGCGTCTCGTAGGTAGACATGATCCCAGATGGATCCTATGTTGGAGCACATATAAATTTCTGAACTTTAGTCTTTAAATAAATTATGTTTCCATTATAAAATAAAATAATGCACACTTGATCATCTTCATTGATAAAATATTCCATCAAATCAAACGATCCTAATCTCTTAGAATTTATGGAGCCACCTACTCGTTAAAGAGTCAAATCGCTATAGAATACTTCAAAATTTTGGGTTTCAGAGTTTCGTAGTTCAGGCATTTCAACATGCCTCACTTCCAAAGTCCTGATACGTGGAAAGCGTTCAAAAGATCCAAGTCACCAAACATGTATAAACCTTAATCTCTGACGTATCTTTCTAGAAATGACCTATCATATTTTTAAATGAAGTTAATTGACCAAACGAATGAAGTAATGAATACTTAAAAAGAAACTAAAATCCAATTAGAAAATCAAATAATAGTTTTGCGATTTCGGAAATCGGGTCTTCACCATCTATCGTATAACTAATATCTCGAAGCCTGAACTCTCGAAATGTCTTAAGATTTAAGTCGAGTTAATTAAGGATAAAAAATGATTAACAATTAATTAATTACATCGCAATTTCACATTTCATGGATCCTACCTCGATCGACTATCAATATCTCAAGATCCGAAACCCCAAATTTTTTTAGGTTAATCACGATTATTTAAAATGGTTAAACATGATTAGAATTAATTAATCACATCTTGATTTCGCATTTCAGAAGTCATATCATGAACTATTATAGGATATCCTAAGATCTAAAATTCCAAAATTTTCTTAACGATAAGTGCGATTAACTAATACATTAATGACGATTATCTCGTGATTAATATTTTGCTAAATCACAATGGGGATAAATTCAAATTTCATCTATGATTTTCCTGATCATGAACCACCAGACGTTAATAGAATTAATAATCAATCTACGGTAATCATTTCAAATAAGATCTTGGAACACCGCATAAATCTCTTCCATTAAAGAAAGTAAATACATTGTCAGTGAAGTTATGCATAAATTGATACTCTTAAGGTGAAAAAGATATTGAAGTTTGAACTCTATTTTCATTTTCAAAGAACAACAAGATTAGCGAGATAATAAGTTTGTGCATTTTCCATGACAGGTAACACAGTGTTGGATTTACTACTATCATGGCTCTGCGAAAAATGGTTAAAGGGACTGGTGAAAGTTCGAGCCAGAAAACAGATGTCTTTTCCGAAACATTGCCCATAAGCATAGACACCATTAAATCTTGGACGTGGGTATTCAATATTTTATAGCATGAATTGGTCAATTGAACAGACGATTTAGGTGACGAGGAAATGGAAACCCTGGCCACCAAATACAAAATTGTTGCCCAATCAAAGCTACATAAGATAGCAACGAGGCCTAGTCTATTGCCTTACAATGATATGATTAGATAGGTGCTAGAATATGTCGATATCCCGACCAGGACCATCTTCAATTTGCAAAAGGCCGTAGTTGGGTCTTTCCAACCAGAACATTTACAAGTTGTTATCGCCATAAAAATTTTCAAAATGGTATTCGAGTATCAAAAATTTAAGTGAAAGGCTATGTCGCTAAGGAGATATGGTAATTTAGAGAACTAGGCTATATATGGCGGTGTATGGACAAATATGGAGAAAGTGTGAAGGGTGAGACTCAGTGAACCATCGATCTCAAAAACGGCCTAGATCGACAGCCAAAGCACATATCGAAGATCAAAATAGCATGAAGGTTAAACAATCGAGGGCGGGCCAAGGAAAACCATCATGGTTTTATTGGCGGATGCGTGGCACCCCTAGAGGTACATCAGGGAAAACATCAGTTTGACTTAAACCAATTTCTCAAACCCCGGATTCCACGGTCGCTGGGTGAATGCAGACCGTAGATATTAAATCATTCCAGATCAGTGGTTGAGGATCAATGGCTGAGGATCATATCGATGATTGAAGTAGCACGAAGATTAACAAATTGAGGGTGGGCCGAGGAAAAGCGTCATGGTTTAAATTGTGGATGTGTGGTACCCTCAGAGGCACAACGGGCTAAAAAGCGGTTCACCTGAAACCATTTTTCTCCAAGCCCCCATGTCAATAGATACCTATAAAAGGAGGATCCCCGGGCATTATTTTATGATAATTTGAAGCATTTGAATGTTTGGAAACTTGGTGCAAAGAATCCATTTGAAGTTCGAGCTTAGAACTAAAATAGATTTGTGTTTCTCTCACCGCTTAACAGGTATTTTCACCATGGTCGCTAATCCTGTTGTCTTATCCGTAAATGAGCAAGATAAATCCTCCAAAGAATAATCCCTAATTGATAGAGACTCCGACATTTTTGACACAAAGATAACGGTCTCGCTCGTTTCTATGTCTATATTGAACTTGTTGGACAATGTTGGAACACACCTACCTTTCCTCAAAGCGGCTCAAGCCTCCATCACCCCTTACATCGTAGAAGTAGTCTTTCCTTTCCCTGAATTTGTAAGTTGGTGTGCAGAGTGATATTCTCAGGAAGAAAGAGTCATTTTGAATAAATCAAGGTCAGAGGTTTTATGTGAAATAGATAGTCCATTTCTCTGGCACACCCTCAGTATACCCGAGTCTTCTTTCACGGTGTCAGATCCCTTCGAGGAACAAAAAATGATCACAATTTATAGAGAATTCCCACCATAAGTAAAAAATTGGTTTTTGCAAACCATTGTCAAGCCCGAGCACCATTAAGAGAGTCTATCATTACCCACCAGTATAAGCGTCATGATCATCGAAGTCCAGTGGGCTTGTTCTCTATTAGGTCAAATTTTAGGATTGAACAATGAAACGTTTGTGGTAGAAGTCATGTTAGGTTTCCTATTGACTTTATTTATTTTAGAGTCTGGTCAGTCAGTCTGTGTCAGTTTTGAACATTTCATTGTTGACAATATGCATTAGCAGTTGGTGAATTTCAATTCATCAAGACATTTCAAATATTACACCCATTTGCTGAGGATTTTCTTGGAATCTAACAAAACTGAATTTCCCGAGACTACATTCATTTCAACTAATTGTAAAAGGATCACCATGCTTATCTTCATCAATAATATTATGTCCAGGGTGTACAGTCTTATCTTCAGTTTAGACTTGCCAAGAGTCCTGGAAGAAATGAAAATATGTTTACAACCAAATCAAGAGAGCAGGATAGGTGAATGGATGTTGTTCATACAGTCCACTGTGATTTGGGTATATGGCTATCAGGAAGGACCTCATATTTTACCACTCTTTCTGACCCCCATAATCTTTTCTTTGGAGTTCATAATACATAGGATCATCTCAGAAAAATAGAACTTTTTGAAAGCACAGGAGGCTTCTAATCTAAAATTTCCTTTCATAGTAGGTCCCTTTGTGGTCAAGAAAAATTCTTGTTTGCCTCAAATTCAATCCAAACTCAGTGAATTTGGGTTCAAACATTTGCAAGGAAGAAAATATGACCCACACTAGATCATATTAAAGAGGAGATTGGAAAGTAGACAAGGTCCCTATGAACACAAGCATGTCAAAGGATTCGATAAGTTGGCCAATCTAGAAACCTGTGTAGATATGGAGGTCACTATGCAGCATGATCTAACAAAACAAATGTAACTAGCTTCCCAGCAGAACCCAACATAGAAACCTTCTCCTATATTGATTGTTAAAGCTCCTAAAATGAGCGTCTACAATAAGAGGAGAAATTCAAAGGCCCTAGGCGCCAGTAGCCAGCAAGATATTCTCAAGAAAATGAAAATCAAATTATCCTCTCAAATAGTCGACCTGGAAGAAGAAGAACTTAAGGAGAAAACATGCATGGAAATGGTAGAAGGTGTAACCAAGAATGAAGAAGTGGGTACGAAAAACAGGACACAAACTAAAAGCAACACAAAGGTTTTTAGCAGCAAGAAACACATATTTAGTCAGACACCTGGGGCATTTTATCAGTCCAAGGAATATTTAATGAACCAGTACGTTGTGAAGGGAAGTATGGCCAATAGTGAAATAAGATACCTTTTTCCTGAAGTGGAAAAGACTTCCCAGTTTAAAACTTCCTTGCTCTCATTTATAGATGTGGAAAAGAAAACATTTAACATAGCAGTGGTTGATCATGATAAGGTATCTGAGATCAAAATGCACTATGAAAACATTGGTGCCCCTGAAAAAGTAAATTTCCACTGAAATGTCAGTGATATGCTATATTTTGATTATCTGAGTTTGGGTCTGAGGGTCACAATATTGACAACACATGCACTCCAACTAGATGGACAATTGAAACAGGAAAAGGCATCCAACAAAGCCTGAATGACACAGGTAAAAAGGCTAGAATATCTGAAGGTCCTCAAGGGGTGAAAGCCTCTCTGGATGAAAAGGATAAATCATACAAATCTTAAAGAAAAGGCTAACTATGTCACCTACATACCATCCACAAAAAACAAAACTGACTACTTTGGAACAAGAGAAAGAGACATTCATACAAGAGGCACTCAATTGCAAGGCTAAAGTGATTCAGTTAGAAAAAGAGAAAGAAAATCGGTCACAATAACATGAAACAAAAATAGATGCAGTTGTCATTGTACCTACTAATACATAGGCTAGATCTATCACTAAAGGGTTGGTCCAAGCTACGTCTTAGGTAAGCATCAAAACAGGGGAGATCAAAGGTCTCAACAAAGTTATAGAAAAGTTGAAAAAAGAGATGAAGGTGAAGGATGAGAAGATGGATCAACTTCACTGATATAATCAAGATTTTCAAGAGAGAGTGAGAAAGATGAAAAAAATGTTAAAGGGAATAACATTATTGCAAGGAGCCAAACATGTCATATGGGATGTTATTGCTACAGAAGCTACTAAATTTAGGGTTTACCTAAATTTTATAAATGACAAAGATAGTGTGGTTGCTATAGCTCGGAGGAAGTGTGTTGTTGTTAATGAAGTGTTAGCCAAGAAGCCCTCAGAATGGGCCCAAAATTCTATTGACTTGCTAAATTCTGTGCCAACTGTCAATCTTCGAACTATCAAGGTAAATGATAGGACTGCATTGATCATTTCAGCTAGGAAAATCATTGCCAAGCATAACTTGTTTAGATCGATCCAAAACAAATATATGCAAATGGAGCACAACATACCGGAATTTAAAGATGCATTCGAACAATTTTTTATCAAAGGCCTCCCATCGTTTTGGAATGGCAGAGGTTCATTATACAATCAGGAAGATTACAATACTCTCCTCATGCAATGTAGAATGGACCATTCTAAATTTGAAGCTATAGAAGAAATCCTGAAAGGCCCAAGTCTGGTAGAATATTTGTCTACAGACTTCGAAATTTTGAATAAGTTCAAAATAGTGAAAGTTGACATGCCCGCTGTGTCCTATGCCATGTGCATTGACTTGGAGATTGTGATTAAAGAGATGATGGATTGCGGGATGCCCTATGATTAGAAATGGAAGGAAATCATGCGGCTGGGTAAGACAAAGTGCAATATCACTGGAGCCAGTCAATGATCCCCAAATGTCATCAGATTTGTAGATCTAACAAAAGACTAGAGTGAGATAGATGGTGTGAAAGAAAACGAACAGACAGACAAATTTCCATAATTTTGGAATCATTTTATTTTGTTAATCATTGTAAATCGTTTCGTATATTGAAACTGTCATTCGAAACTGTTTTGGAAGCTGAAACGCTTTAGTTTCAGTTATTTTGATCAAGTTGTATAAGTATAAGTATTGGGTTACTTTAATGAATTAATGTTGGAAGAAGTGTAAGATCACCTTTTGGTTGTATTAGAATCTATTTTGTAAATGTTCTAAATCTGAATTGAATATAAATGCAAAAGATTTTGAAGTCTATATGAAAAGATTCTAATGGGTGTTGATATGAGCTTTGTTTCCTTTCATCGTATGTATTTCATGTGACCTGTTGCTTCATTTACATTTTCTTCTATTTAAATTGGAGAGTTAAAGGCCCAGAATTCATCTTGTGATGCTCTTGGCTTAAGAAATTTAAACTGTGTGATTGTCTTCTTAACTTATTTAGAATTCATTTCAGTAATGCTCAGTTGCAGTTATTTGTTTTCTCTATCTTCCTACACTCTATTTAAATTTAACAATAACTCAGATTCATCGCCTCATTTAGCCTTTATCCTCTGGAGAGTTCTATCAGTTGATGCATTATTTTCATTCACTTTCATAATTTTGACTCCATAGTTTTGAGTGTTCCTCCTCTTCCTTGCCAACAACTTTATTTAAAAACCCCAAAACAAACCAAATCTATCCACCAATTCCCAAAGAAACATAAAGTGACATGAGAGATCCCTCTCTGAGTTGAGTAGGCTATTGCCCAGCTCTAAATTAGGTTGAAATAGTTACCTCTACCATTTTTCTATTCAGCAGGACAAAATTTATAGAGTGCTAACATTCTGGCTCCGTTGCTAGGGACAAAATTGAAAAAATATTCCCGAGAAAACGACTTAAATATTTAGTTTGATTCTTGAGGGTGACAATGGATCAAATACTTTATTGGCTGAGATTATTTTTACCCTGGAGACTCCGTTATTCAGTGACCAATTGCACCACACCTTGTGAGATATAAATAATTTCTCCTAATAAAGTTCACACTAGGAGAAATCCAGACCCAGAAGCTGCAATCCCTATGTCTGACCCTAAGAAGCTTGTACGTAGAAGAAAATAAAGGTTTGTGACCCTAGTGTTGTGCCCAGACTGATATATGTCCTTTACTAGGGACGGATTGAATAGCATCGAAGACCTTGTATTCAATGTGAAATTTGAACAATCCCTATTCAAAACTAAGTCTGAATCTTGTCTAAACGAGACTATCTTCGACTAAAAGAGGTTCCAAGATCTAGTTTTAGCTGCATCTGTCAAGCTTGTAGTGACCCCTTCTCAGAACTAACGTCCACTCCGACCTCTCACAACAGCTATGGCAGCAATATTTGCTCCCCTCATACTACCCACTCAACTACATGATCTACCTCAAGATTACAATCTAAGGATTAAACTGTATGATGTCGAAGGTAACATATAAACCCCAAAACATCTAGAGTGGTTTAATGATTTCATAGACTTGAAAGAACTGGACTATGAAGATGTGAATATGATTTTGTTTTCACAAATCCTTGTGGGATATGTGAGGAAGTGGTTCAGAGCCCTTCCAGTAGGTAGTATTGCAGATTTCAAAGCCTTTGAGACAAGCTTCCTTTCAAAATGGGGGGATAAGAAAAATCCCCTTCAGTTGTTGACCCAGTATAACAATATGAAGAGATCACCTGATGAGATGGTACAGGAGTTTTCAGCCAGATTCATGAAGGTGTATAATACTATTCATAATTAAGTAAGCCCCCCCCCCCCAAGGCAACTCAACTCAAATATGTCATTCTTTTGAAAGTGACTTTGCTTTATTATTAAGAGAACGAAGATCTACCACATTGGACGATATGACGATTGATGCTATAGAGGTATAATTGAACCTAATGGCTTCAGGGAATATGGAAAATAATGCTGGAAGAGACACAAATAGAGCTCAAGACAAATCATAGCCTTCGACATCTCAAACTTCAGAGGAAAGATTCAAAGCGATGATGAGAAACATGAAGTGTATGATGGAAAGGATGGCCCTAGGAAATAGGCCTAACCCCAGAGAATAGGCTGATAGTCCACCCAGAAATCCTAGAAGGCCATATATTCCATAGATTAGGCCAAGAAATTAGGGAAATCAAGCCAATCGAGTAGATCCAGTGAATCTAGGAAACTGGGCAAAACAGGGAAACCAGACAAATCAGGGAAACCAAGGGAATCAAGGGGAACAACAAATCAGGCCTCCCTTTCAAAATAACTATGTAAATGAGGGTTATGATGGATATTTTGAGGAAAAAATGAACTATTGTGATGATAAAGAGAAATAAGTATTTTTTACCAAAGAAGAACATGACCAGTTCATGGACGCAAGTGAGATCTTTCTACAAGATGAAGAAGAAAGGGTATCAGTAGAAAAATAAGATTATGAGACTAGATTTCAAAACACCATCATGCAATTCCAAAGGCAATATAACCTCCAAAACCAAAAAGTACCCCCAAGCCCTCCAAAGGGGAATCCCTCCAAAGAAAATCAGAATAATGTACCTTCTTCTAGTCAGACCAAAAAAGATTTTGTTGCAAAAGATTCAGCAGCAAAGGACTCCACTGTGAAAGAAACTGCAGAAAAGGGGAAATAGAAAGAATAACCTCAGAAGAAAATATTGACAAGAAGATAAATGGTCACCAAAGAGGTAGAAAAGACTTCATCATATTTCGATTTCGAAAGTGAGATGGCCAAGATAAAAATTTCGATACCATTTAATGAATTGATTAGGAATAGCGAATACAAAAATCAGATCATCAAGAAGCATAAAATGGGACAGACCTCTAATACCCTAAACATACAATATGATCACCCATCTATCCTATTTGTGCCAAGAGTAGAAGAAAGTGGTGAAAATGAAGAAGTCCCTCCTTTTTATGTCATTTTGAAAATCCATGACATGATTCTGCACAATGCTATGTTGGATTCTGGAGCATCACACAACCTGATGCCAAAAGTGGTCATGGTCCAATTAGGTCTCTAGGCCATGAGACCTTACAAAGACCTGTTCTCCATCGATTCAATAAAGGTAAAATGCCTTTGCATGATCAAAGACATGGTGGTTTCTTTGGCACAAATCCCAACAAAGAATATGGTGATGGACGTAGTGGTTGTCGATATCCCTCCAAAATTTGGTATGTTGTTGTCCAGATCATGGGCTGCAAAATTGAAAGGAACTCTCTATATGGACATGTCTTATGCTACTATTCTTGTCTTTGGTCAGGACAAAAGACTGTACAGGGAGGTTTTTCTTAAATATATGCTCATCAATAAATCCCAACCTAGAATTCATCCTATCTATTCAGTGGAGACTAAATTAGGATCTTCCATCTTTTTCAATGACATGTGCTCTGAATAAGAAGAAACATAAGTCATTTTATCTCACAATGATGAGCTTAAGGGGTAAATGGAGGAACTTTCAGAGCAGCATGATGATGCAGAGGACCATTTATGGAAAATGAATTTCGATGGAGCTTCCTATAGAAAATGATCTGGAGCTAGCGTATGGATTAGCCACCCCAAAGGAAAAGCAAAATTGTGTTCCTATAAACATGTTTTTGAATGCACTAATAACATGGTTGAATATGAAGCATTGATATTGGGATTGAAAATTTTAGAAGAGCTAGGTTCCAAAAGAATTTCTATACATGGAGATTCTGAGCTAATTATAAATCACATCAAAGGAATCTACCAAGCAAAACATCCCATATTGAGGGCTTATAGGAATATGGTACTAGAACTCCTTGAGAAATTCGAAGAATGCAATCTCTCGACAATTCCAAGAGAGAAGAATAAGATTGTTGATTCTCTGGCCACTTCAACAATAGTTTTTAGAGTCCCAATTTTTCCTGAGAAAAGATACAAGGTGGAGGTGAAGTGTAGGCCAGCAATGTCAGACAATATGAAGCACTGGGAGGTCTTCGAAAATGGAAATAAAATAGAAAGCTTCCTCAAAATGGAGAACGAATTCAAGAATTTGAACATGATGATGAATATTTTGATGATGAGATGGATGCATCTTCTTTCACAAAATAAGGGTATTTTGACAATCAGATCATTGGCCCAAATATCATTCAGCTAAAGAGTAATATCATCCCCAAAGGCCTGGTACCATTAGAGAAACTTTTTTATAACAATGACGTAGCTAGAAGTCCAAAAATCACAGTAGATGAAGGGGACATGGAATATTTCAATATTGGGACTCCAGAGGATCCAAAGATCATGAAGCTATCCAGGAAGATCAACCCTGAAGTCAAAGAGAGGTATGCCAAATTAATGAAAGAATTCCCTGACATTTTTTCTTGGAGCTATGATGATCTAAAAGTCTATGATACCATTATAATCCAACATGTTATCCCAATTAAAGAAGATCACAAGCCATTCAAATAGAAATTAAGAAGAATAAACCCTGTGTTGTTACCATTGATAGAAAAGGAAGTAAATAAACCGTTTGAAGAAAAATTATAGTGTCCCTGAGGTTTTCCAAATGGGTGGAAAATCTGGTACTAGTCCAGAAAAAGAGTGGAGAAATTGGGTTGTGTGTAGACTTCAAGAATCTCAATAAGGTGCCTCTAAAGAAAAACTATCCATTTCCTAAAATGGATCACATTCTACAAAATGTAGTGGGCTCCCAAAGGATTTCAATACTAGATGGTTTCTCTAGATATAATCAGATTATGGTGCACCCTGATGACCAGGAAAAGACTGCATTTACTACACCATGGGGAACGTTTATGTATGCAAAAATGCCTTTTGGGCTTATGAATGAAGGGGAGACATTTCAAAGAGCCATGTATATATCTTTCTCTAAAAACAAAGATAAATTCATTGTTATCTATCTTGATGACATTACCGTGTATTCTACCTCAGATGAAGAACACCTCAAGAATCTCAGAAGGGCATTTGAAAAATGTAGGAAATTTGGCATATCACTGAATCCAAAAAAGTCAAATTTTTCCATGAAAGAAGGGAAGATCTCAGGACACATCATTTTGAAGGAGGGGATAAAGTTCGACCCTAACAGGGTTGAAGGGATATTGAAAATCGACATACCCAGAAGAAAAAAGGAGGTACAATATTTCTTGGGGAAAGTAAATTTTCTGAGGAGGTTTATCCTGAATTTAGCTGAAATCATAAAGCACATCACCAACATGCTAAAAAAGGGGAATGGAATAAAATGGATTCCTAAAGCGAGAAAGTCCTTTGAAGACATCAAGGTGGCATTGACAAAGGCTCCTGTATCGGCCAGTCCAAATTTTGAGAAAGATTTCATATTGTTCTCATTCGCCTCAGAACACACAATTGCAGGTGTATTACTCCAGAAAGACTATCAAAGTTTCGAGAAACCCATAGCATACTACAATAAAACATTGAGAGATGTTCTTTTAAAATATGATATCATGGAGAAGAAAGTGTATGCTTTGGTCAAAGCATTGAAAGAATTCAGGTTTTATATCCTACATTCACATACTACAGCTTATGTTCCCAGTAGCTCAGTTAAGGAAATCTTAACACAACTCGATCCTGAAGGGAAGAGGGGAAAATGGATTGTAGTACTGTTAGAATACGATATTGAAATCAAGCCCACGAAGTTGATCAAAGGACAAGGACTTGCTAGACTGATGGCACAAAGAAAATGTGAACTCTAGGGAATAAATTTCATTGCAGATCTATCAGAACTTGCAGTAGAGGAAGAAAGGGAGACTCCACAAATATCTCAGAAGTTTCTCGACTATGCATGGTATGTAGATATCATTTTTTTGTTGAAAAATCTTCAAGTGCGTCCTGCGTACAGTAAAACAAAAGATAGATTTTTTAAACTGAAGGCAAACAAATTTTGTATAGTAAATGAATCACTATAATGGAAAGATCCAGGGGAAATTCTATTGAGTTGTTTGATATAAGAAGAAGCAGAGAAAACCATCAAAGAGTTCCACAAATGTGAATGTGGAGGTCATCATTATTGGAAGACGACTATGCACAAAATTTTGAGAGCTGGTTTTTATTGGCCTAGCATTTTTCCCGATGTTTATAAAGAAGTTTCAATGTGCCATGAATGTCAAATCTTCGATGAAAAAGGAAAACTAAAATATCTTCCGCTAAAAACCATTTCAGTAGAATCTCCTTTCAGATAGTGGGGCCTAGATTTCATAGGAGAGATACATCCACAATCCCCGGCTCAACACAAGTGGATCTTGACTGCAATAGATTATTTTACTAAGTGGATCAAGGTTGTTCATGCCAGACATGCTACAGATGATGTTATCATTCGGTTCCCAGAAGACAATATCCTGTCCAGATTCGGATGCCCGATCAAGATTATAATAGACAATGCATCAACCTTTAAGTCTAAAAAGTTGGAAAAATTCTGCAATGATTACAACATTACTCTTGGTCATTCCACGTCATATTATCCTCAAGGGAATGAATTTGCCGAGTCTTCGAACAAAACCTTGGTCAGAATCATCAAAAAATTGTTGCAAGAGAACAAAAAGGTGTGGCACAAAAAGCTCATCCATGCCTTGTGGGCTGACATGATATCCCCAAAAAGAGTTATTTCCATGTCTCCTTTCCAGATTGTCTATGGTACAGAGGCCATTTTTCCTACTACATTGGTATTTTCGGTGATGAAGTTGTTACAAGAGGAAGAGGAAGAAACAAATGCCAGTCGGAGGAGAGATGATGAGCTCATCAACATACAACTAATAAGATAAAAATCCTTCAATAACACCCAGCTTCATCAAGACAAGATCAAAGAAGCTTTCAATAGACATACCAAGGTAGATGACTTCAAACTAGGAGACTGGGTACTAAAATGGGATGCCATAAATGAAGATAAAGGTAAACATGGGAAATTTGATAACCTGTGGTTGGGTCTGTTCAAAGTCTTAGCTTACCATGGGAGCAACGCCTGTTTGTTGGAAGAAAGTAATGGAGAACTCACTAGAGGAGTGCCTATGAATGGTAGGTTCCTTAAGCATTACATTGTTTGAAAAATCATCACCCCACCATTCATTGTATATAATCATTCTACTTTTTCCTTTACGCATGAAAAATTGAAATCAAAGCAGCATAGTTGAAGCTTGAGGTGAAGGCCTTGAGCTACGTTGAATAGATTGTAAGTTTTTGAATAAAGATTAGCAGATTCAGGTCACATTGATAAACTATGGCAATGAGAAGGCACTTAGTCTACAGTTCTTTGCTACCTCACAGGGAGGAGAGAATCCCCAGTTAGAGCCAATGCTATCACCATAACAATTTTCAAAATGGTATTCGAGTATCGAAATTTTTAGCGAAAGGTTGTGTCATTAAGTAGATATGATAATTTAGAGAACCAAGCTATATATGGCGGCGTATGGAAAAATACGGTGAAAGTATGAAGGGTGAGACTCAGGGAACCATCAATATCAAAAATGGCCCAGATCAATAGCCAAAGCACATATTGGAGATTGAAATAGCACGAAGGTTAAACAATTGAGAGCGGGCCGGGGAAAATCGTCATGGTTTTATCGGTGGATGTGTGGCACCCCCAGAGGCACATCGGGGAAAAATGAATTTTGACTTACACCGCTTTATCAAACCTCTGATGCCATGGTCACTGGGTGAATGCAGACTGTAGATCTTAAAGCAGTCTGGATCAATGGCTGAGGATCATAACGATGATTGAAGTAGCACGAAGATTAACGAATCAAGGCGAGATGGGGAAAATTGTCATGGTTTAAATTGTGGATGCGTGGCACCCTCAGAGGCACATCGGGGTGAAAAGTGGTTCACCTAAAACCATTTTTCTCCAACCCCCGATGTCAATAGATACCTATAAAAGGAGGAACCCCCGACATTATTTTATGATAATTTAAAGCATTCAAACATTCGAAAACTTGGCGCAAAGCATCCATTTGAGGTTCGAGCTCAGAACTGAAAAAAAAAATTGTTTCTCTCACTGCTTAACAGGTATTTTCTCCATGGCCGCTAATCCTATTGTCTTATCCGTAAATGAGCAAGATATCTCCTCCAAAGAAGAATCCCTAATTGATAGAGACTCTGACATTTTTGACACAGAGATAACAGTCTTGCCCGTTTCTGTGTCTAGATCGAACTTGTTGGACAATGTTGGAACGCACCTACCTTTCCTCGAAGCGACTCAAGCCTCCATCACCCCTTACATCATAGAAGTAGTCTTTCTGTAACACACCCACTATCATAATTTAAAAAGATTTTGGGATTAATCTCCCATACATGAGAAATATCCACAAACTTGCATTAGCGAAACGCCAATCCCCGGTTCTATATCGGGATTCGGGGTTTCTAGTGTCAAGATTCATTCACCCCCAAGACTCGTGATTTCCGAAATTCCGACGCGCTCCCTACGCATTAGCTCTCTTGGTTCAGCTCCCGGATCCACAGGACCTGCTACCATATGTCCGCAGCCCTATAGCTACCCATCATGGTTTTGGGGTTTATGATGCCACGATGCACAGGCCTTCGCAAATTCCAAACCTCCGATCCCCGATGCCACTTGGCGTTGACTCACGGCCAAGCTTGGTCTTTTGAAACCTGTCCCTTGCTCTGGCGTCTATGGCCCCCACTCCCTATGATGGCATGGAGTGACACATGTCCTCCGCTGGAATGCCATGACTGTGGGACCGTCGCGTTTCGGGATTTCGCGACTTCTCCTGTCGTGAGTTTCTTGTCACCAAGAATCCCGAATGCCGAACCCCAATCTTTTCAGGATCCTTGGACACGCGTCCCTCATATTAACGGTTATGATAGGATCGAGAAATTGCGGATCGCGATTTCCGTAAGCAAGAGTTCCTTGCCTTTGGAAAACCCGATGCTCCAAATCCCGACTCGCCCAGATCTCCTGCCACGTGTCCTCCCAAGATCAACGGTTGAGATCCTTTTCTTGGGATATCGCGACTTATCTTGTCCCGGGTCTCTTGTCCCCGGAAATTCTAATTTCCCGATGTGTCAAACGCCATTGGCGCTTGATCTCTAACACCTGTCCCTCCTATGGACGGTCCAGATCTTATCGTTGTTTCGAGACTTGAGGGGTCCCGATGCCTGGTACCCCGGATCTCCGAGACGGACGATCTCGTGGCACGTGTCCCTATCCAACCGGACGGCTTAGATTTTCTCTCAGGATTTCGAGACTTTCGAAGTCCTGTTTCCCTTTCTCTCAGGATCTCCGATTCCCCGATTCCCGACTCTTCGGGATCTCTTTCCACGTGTTCTGGCTGAGATCAATGGCTGAGATTCTCTGTCGGAGTTTCGAGGCTTAAGAGGTCTCAGTTATCTCGACCTGTAAAACCCCGATGCCTCCAAAATCCTGATGACTCCTCACAGTGCTGACACGTGTCCTCCTTACGGCTTCGTCCTCCTCCGCTACTGTGCTGACAGCTAGCTCCCACTCATCGGGGTTTCGCGGTTCGCGATTCCGTATGGCAAGAGTTCCTTGCATTCGAAAACCCCGATATGCCGAACCCCAACTATGTTAGATCCACTGACACGCGTCCCTCAAATGATGGATGGTCCTAATTGTATCGGAGAATCGCGTATCGCGATTTCCTTGTGCACAAACCTCTTGTCTCCGGGAACCCCGATTCCCCGATATCCGACTCTTCGGGATCCTCTGCCACGTGTCCCTGCTGTTTGGACAGCTCAGATCCCATCGGGAAATTGCGGATCGCGATTTCCTATTGCAACGGTGCTACACCCCTAATTCTCCGATGAGAGAAATCCTGAAACCTCCCAGAACGATGACACGTGTCCTGCCGAGATTAACGGCTAGGATTCATTCTCGGGATTTCGAGAACCACAAGGCCTTGATTATCAGACTCAACAAAACCCCGATGAATCTATTATCCCGACGACTTCTCTGGGATGTCGACATGTGTCCTTCCGAGATCAACGACTAGGACTCTTTCTCTGCACATTAGGGTGTAATTCCAGTGCAATTTCTCGAGATCTGATGGCTGTCGGGATTATGTTTCTAGGATCCGATGATTCAGATCATTCCTCCTACACACTTCCCTACCAGAGGCTATACTCCGTGCAACTCTTCCTGATCCAACGGATTACGGGATTTCTGCTCCAGATCTGATGGCTTAGATCTCTTCCTCGCATGCCTACCCCTGCGCTTAACCCCTGCGCAACTTCTCCAGATCCAACGGCTGACGGGTAATGTGAACCGAGATCTAATGGTCCAGATTCGTTCTTTTGGGTCTTGGGATTTACGACCCCAATCTCTCGTTGCTCACGATGCTAGAAGGCAAAGGGGCGAGGTATATAACACCTGCGTTACTTTCGTCAATCTAAGGGTCGTGATTGACTATGGTTCACCCGACGAGATCTCATCCGTCGACTTGTCGCTCCTCACAACACTATTATCTTGGAACCTCACTAGAATCGTTCCTCCTCGTGCAGGGTTAATAAGGCATGTGCGTTCGAATCCTTCTTCTGGGTTCTGGGTGAACCTTTCCGAGGAGGGAATCTCTGTGAAGAGATTCTTACCGGGTCATTCCCGGGAGCAGATAAAGGAAGACAACTTCCCGAGGACGGCTGGGTATGATTAGATTCATTTATCAACATAAGTCGAGCACGGTTTCCTCCGTGTTAAGCATATATCAACTCGTTCATACCAAGCACTGTGTGGACATTCTTATGCTGAAAACATTTACAACTTCATGGTTCTATGAGCTAACATCTACTACATATTAACAATTATTGCACGGGCAATTCCTTCACAGGAAACATTTACAATTCCATAAGTCTATGAGCATACGTGACAGGATATAAATTCAAGATGCAATAAGAGAAAAACACTTATCAGAAGTAAGTTCAGCAATGGAAGCGACTGCTGAGAGGGGTTCTCGTTTCCACCCAACCGTAGGCGTAGAGACTCCTACTGGATTTACCACTAGCCACCCCTGAGTTGAGACCACGATGTCCTGAGACCTGCGTCTCTCTGTCTGCCAGTGCCCAGGAGTGAAGGTTGCAATCCTTCCTCTCTGCGATCACTCACTCTGCGTAAAAATTACCAGAGTTTCCCCTCGCGTCTGCCCCCTTCAATCGTTTCAGCCATACGCCTTATCCTCTCGCGAGGTTGCGTGTGGCACGATTACCCTTGCGCTGGTCATTCATGATGGCTCTTCGGATAGGCGGTTCACCTCCCCATCCCTCATCAAGCCATCNNNNTACCAGCCTGCAAGGCATTTATTTCAGGGCTAGCGAGCCGCTTTTGGTTCTCCGGGCCAGTGGAGTCCAAATACGGTATATCATTCTTGGTGGAAGTTAACGCCCCTTTTTCAAGGTGCCCTCCACCACCATCGTGGTCTCTTTTCCGCACATCCCCTCTCAGCAGTTCTGCAATAAATTCAAACTGTCATTTACATTTATTGACCTCTTTCTACAGGTCCATATACATCACATATTCATACTTATGAGTTTTTCCATAGTCCTTGGCCAGTTCAGTTATATTTACAATTTGGGGGAAACAAGGTGTTACAATTCCCTCCCCCTTAAAAAGGAACATCGTCCTCGATGTTCTTAGCTACTAACATGAATTGCATGTACAGAAGTAAACAAAATCGGATATGCCTGTCTCATGGAATCCTCCATTTCCCATGTAGCCTCATCTGGGCCAAAATGTTTCCACTGCACCTTGACCTGTGCAATGGTTCTG
>ML777133.1:649740-673466 GCA_009831015.1 Picea engelmannii | reverse complement strand
GGATTTACCACTAGCCACCCCCGAGCTGAGACCACGATGTCCTGAGACCTGCGTCTCTCTGTCTGCCAGTGCCCAGGAGCGAAGGTTGCAATCCTTCATCTCTGCGATCACTCACTCTGCGTAAAAATTACCAGAGTTTCCCCTCGCGTCTGTCCCCTTCAATCGTTTCAGCCATACGCCTTATCCTCTCGCGAGGTTGCATGTTGCACGATTACCCTTGCGCTGGTCATTCATGATGGCTCTTCGGATAGGCGGTTCACCTCCCCATCCCTCATCAAGCCATCCACCTACCAGCCTGCAAGGCATTTATTTCAGGGCTAGCGAGCCGCTTTTGGTTCTCCGGGCCAGTGGAGTCCAAATACGGTATATCATTCTTGGTGGAAGTTAACGCCCCTTTTTCAAGGTGCCCTCCACCACCATCGTGGTCTCTTTTCCGCACATCCCCTCTCAGCAGTTCTGCAATAAATTCAAACTGTCATTTACACTTATTGACCTCTTTCTACAGGTCCATTTACATCACATATTCATACTTATGAGTTTTTCCATAGTCCTTGGCCAGTTCAGTTATATTTACAATCTGGGGGAAACAGGGTGTTACACTTTCCTTTCCCTGAATTTGTAAGTTGGTGTGCATAGTGATATTCTCAAGAAGAAAGAGTCATTCTGAATAAATTAGGGTCAGAGGTTTTATGTGAAATAGATAGTCCATTGCTTTGGCACACCCTTAGTATACTTGAGTCTTCTTCCATGGTGTCATAACCCTTTGAAGAATAGAAAATGATCACAATTTATAGAGAATTCCCACCGGAAGTAAAAAACTAGTTTCTGCAAACCATTGTCAAGCTCGAGCACCAATTAGAGAGTCTGCCATTACTCGCCAGTATAAGCATCATGATCATCGAAGTCCAGTGTGCTTGTTCTCTATTAGGTCAAATTTTAGGATTGGACAATGACAAGTTTGTGGTAGAATTCATGTTAGGTTTCCTATTGAATTTATTTATGTCAGAGTCTGGTCCGTTAGTCAGTGTCCGTTTTGACAAATTCATTGTTGACAATATGCATCAACAACTGATGAATTTCAATTCATTAAGACATTTCAGATATTACACCCATTTGTTGAGGATGTTCTTGGAATCTAACAAAATTGAATTTCCTGAGACTGCATTCATTTCAACTGAATGTAAAAGGATCACCATGCTTACCTTCATCATTAATATTATGTCCAAGGTGTACAGTCTTATCTTTGGTTCAGAATTTCCAAGGGTCCTGGAAGAAATGAAAAGTTGTTTACAACCAAATCCAGAGAGTAGGATGGGTGATTGGATGTTGTTCATATAGTTCATCGTGATTTGGGTATATGGATACCAGGAAGGACCTCATCTTTTACCAGTCTTTCAGACCCCCAGAATCTTTTCTTTGGAGTTCATAAGACAAAGGATCATCTCAGAAAATGAGCACTTTTTGAAATCACACAAGGCTTCTAATCTAAAATTTCCTTTCATAGTAGGTCCCTTTGTGGTGAAGAACAAGTCCTGTTTGCCTCAAATTCAATCCAAACTTAGTGAATTTGGGTTCACACAGTTGCAAGGAATAAAATACGACCCACACCAGATCATATCAAAGAGGAGATTGGCGAGCAGACAAGGTCCCTATGAACACGAGCATGTCGAAGGATTCAATAAGTTGGCCAATCTAGAAACCTGTGTAGATATGGATGTCACTATGCAACATGATCTAATAAAACAAATAGAACTAGCTTCCCAACAAAGCCCAACACAGAAACCGTCTCCTAGATTGATTGTTAAAGCTCCTAAAATGAATGTCTACAATAAGAGGAGTAGTTCAGAGGCCCTGGGCGCCAGTAGCTAGCAAGATATTCTCAAGAAAATGAAAAGCACATCATCCTCTCAAATAGTCAACCTGGAAGAAGAAGAACCCAAGGAGAAAGCATGCATGGAAATGGTAGAAGGTGTAACCAAGAAAGAAGAAGCAGGTACGAAAAGCAAGACACAAACTGAAAGAAACACAAAGATTTTTAGCAACAGGAAACACATATTTAGCCAAACACCTTGGGCAGTTTATCAGTCCAAGGAAGATTTAATGAACCAGTATGCTATGAAGGGAAGTATGGCCAACAGTGAAATAAGAGACCTTTTGCCTGAAGTGGAAAAGACTTCCCAGTTTAAAGCTTCCTTGGTCTCAATCATAGATGTGGAAAAGAAAAAAATTAACATAGCAGTGGCTGATGATGATAAGGTATCTGAGATCAAAATGCACTATGAAAACATTGGTTCCCCTGACAAAGTAAAGTTCCACATAAATGTAAATGATATTCTATATTCTGATTATCTGAGTTTGGGTCTGAGGGTCGAAAGATTGAAAACACATGCACTCCAACTAGATGGACAATTGAAATAGGAAAATGCATCCAACAAAGCCTTGATGACATAGGTCAAAAGGATAGAATCTGAAGGTCCTCAAGGGGTGAAAGCCTCTCTGGATGAAAAGGATAAAATAATACAAATCTTAAAGAAAAGGATGAAGATGTCACCTATAGACCATGCACAAACAACAGAACTGACTGCTTTGGAACAAAAGAAAGAGACATTCAGACAAGAGCCACTCAATTACAAAGCTAAAGTGTTGAAATTGGAAAAGAGAAAGAAAATTGGTCATAAGCACAGGAAACAACATCATATGTGGCATTCATTGTACCTAGTAATACAAAGGTTGGATCTAGCAATGAAGGGTTGGTCCAAGCTATGTCCCAGGTAAGCATCAAAACAAGGGAGATCAAAGGTCTCAACAAAGTTATAGAAAATTTGAAACAAGAGATGAAGGTGAAGGATGAGAATATGGTTCAAATTCATAGAGATAATCAAGATTAGCAAGAGAGAGTGAGAAAGTTGAAAACCAGGTTAAAGGGAAAAACATTATTTCAAGGAGAAAAACATGTGATATGGGATGTTATTGTTGCAGAGGCTACTAAATTCGGGGTTTACCTAAATTTTATAAATGAAAAAGACAGTTTGGTTGCTATAGCTCGGAGTAGGTGTGTTGTTGTTAATGAAGCGTTAGCCAAGAATCCCTCGGAATGGGCCCAAAATTCTATTGACTTGATAAATTATGTGACAACTGCCAATCTTCAAACTATCGGGGTAAATTACAGGACTGCATTGATCAGTTCAGCTAGGAAAATCATCACCAAGCATAACCTGCTCAAATCGGTCCAAAACAAAGCTATGCAAATGGAGCACATCATATAGGAATTTAAAGATGAATTTGAAAAATTGTTTATCAAAGGCCTACCATCATTTTGGAATGGTAGAGGTTCATTATACAATCAAGAAGATTACAATACTCTCCTCATGTAATGCATAATGGACCATTCTAAATTTGAAGCTATAGAAGAAATCCTGAAAGGCCCAAGTCTGGTAGAATATTTGGCTACAGACTTCAAAAATTTGAATAAGTTCAAAATAGTGAAAGTCGGCATGTCGACTATGTCCTATGCCACATGCATTGAATTGGAGATTTTGATTAAAGAGATGATGGATTGTGTGATCCCCTCTGATTCACAATGGAAGGAAATTGTGTGGCTGGGTAAGACAAAGTGCAATATCGTTGGAGTCAGTCAGTTATCCCCAAATGTTATCAAATTTGAAGATTTGACAAAATACTAGAGCGAGACAGATGGCGTGAAAGAAAACTAATAGACAAAGAAATTTCCCATAATTTTGGAAGCGTTTTATTTTCTCAATCATTGTAAATCATTTTGTATACCGAAACTATCAGTCAAAACTATTTTGGAAGATGAAACACTTCAGTTTCAGTTATTTTGATCAAGTTGTATAAGTATTGGGTTACTTGAATGAATTAATGTTGTCAAAAGTGCAAGAGCACCTTTTGGTTGTATTAGACTCTATTTTGTAAATTTTTTGAATCTGAATTGAATATAAATGCAGAAGATTTTGAAGTCTCTATGAAAAGATTCTAATGGGTGGTGATATGAGATTTGTTTCCTTTCATCGTATGTATTTCCTATGACCTATTACTTCATTTACATTTTCTTCTGTTTAAATTGGAGAGTTAAAGGCCCAGAATTCATCTTGTGATGCTCTTGGATTAAGCAATTGAAACTGTGTGATTGTCTTCTTAACTTATTCAGAATTCATTTCAGTAATTCTCTGATGCAGTTATTTGTTTTCTCTATCTTCATACACTCTATTTAAATTTAAGAATAACTCATATTCATCACCTCATTTATCCTTTATCCTTTGGAGAGTTCTATCAGTTGATGCATTGTTTTCATTCACTATCAGAATTTTGACTCCATAGCCCTGAGTGTTCCTCCCCTTCCTTGCCAACAAATTTATTTAAAAACCCCAAAACAAACCAAATATAGCCAACAATTCCCAAATAAAAATCAAGTGACATGAGAGAGACCTCTCTGATTTGAGTAGACTAGTGCTCAGCTCTAAAGTAGGTTGAAATAGTTACCTCTATCATTTTTCTATTCAGTCGGACAAAATTTACAGAGTGCTAACACAATTAATGTACAAATTGTCTCTAGCACCCAATTTCATTTACAATGATGACTTCCTAGTTGACTTTGACAAGAAGGAATGTGCCCAATATGCAAGAAACTTGCCCAAATTAATTAAGGATTGGTGCTCTCGCCCTGATAAGTTCAGTGCTGACTCCGATGGTGTATACACAGTTTCCTCACTAGAGCCTCACATGATGTATGTAGCAATGATGATGTGTAGACTCTACGGAATGGAAAACACAACCCATTTCTCATTACTGTGGGTGCCTATTATGCAGATAGTAGCAGATGGGTATTCTTTTGATTGGGCCAAGATGTTGTTAGAAAATTTGGTTAGGGAGATTACATAATATCAATCACTGAAATCCAAGGGACAAACTGCCCCATTTTTTATGTCGGCTTACATCATGGACGTCGTCTATTTTATGACACCTTTTCCTCTAATTGGTTGGAATTGGACTCCAAGTAGTGCCTAGCCCATACATGTTTATCATTTGAAACTTTGGGAAGATAAAGCGAAATATTTCTTCTACGAATCTACAACTAGGTGGTGGTGTTGATGCATATTGATATATATGGTTGCCCAACTCCCAGGATTTCTGATAAAATAGTGGCTAATCTGGGCAAGATAGCTGAATGGTACATTGAAGAGAATTTCTCCTATATTAGGGTTTTCGGTTGTTCAGTTCATCCACATTCTCTGCCTGAATTTTTACCAGACCGATTGGTGTGCCGCAAAGTAGCACATCAAACTGTGCATGGGGGAATTAGTAAGGAGTTTGAAAGCAGTAAAAAAAAGGGTATGGCCCACCTTTCCGGTGCAGATTGGTATGTTTTCTCTACTAGATTTCGGCCATTCAAAAGTAGAAGTTGCATCCCTGGAAGAAATCAAGCTAGTCAATATCAAATTCAAGAAGCACGATCCGCATAAGGTCGTAGGTAATCACATGGGCCTCTACAATTTGAAAAGATATGAACATGAAGATTCTCCTCAGGATGAAATATTCTGAGGAGAAATGTCCTATCAGGAGGTCTTGAGTCGAGTTCAAGATCTAGCTCCAGATAAATTGGTTGCTTTTTATAACTTCCAGAAGCATCAAAGAAATGGCCTTCCCAAAGTATTGCAGGGAGAAACCCCGACATCTCTGACTGCACAGAGAATTGATACCCAGAGCGCCAAAACAGGGAGCTTTAGTGGACAATATGCTCGAGAGAATCTGGAGAAAACCAAGGTTTTGAATCATGTGGAGGATACCGCATTGAAAAACCTAGCGAGTGATTAAGGTAAATCTCAGGCTGAAGCCTCGATAAAAAAGGGAGAAGAACAAACACCATTCACACCAAGAAAGTGAGCTATTGACACATATCATGAGATCGATAGCCCCATTCAATATATCATGTCAATACAGTCTAGTAGAGGTAACCCTAGCACCGAAGCAATATTCATAGAGGATCTCACGCCTATTTCGGTAGAAGATATGCCCCCTTCCAGCATCTTCTTTAACAAGAAGAGAAAGGTTGTAGTAAAAAGAGAAACACATCAGAGGGAGGGTGTTCCTATCAAGAGACATAGAGTACTATATGATGGACAAGCCCAAGAAGAAAAACATTTCTCTATGGACGTGGCATATTCATTAGGATCCTTTTCCACTGCAAACCTATTTTTGGTGGGCAACCTGAAGGAAAATTTGAAGAAAAAGGAGTTGTTGGTGAGCCAGTTGTAGGAAAAAATAAAGACTATAGAGCAAGGAGTCAGGAGAGAGATGACTAAAGTATTTGAGCAGATTAGAGCCCATGATAGGAAAGAAATTCAACAGCTCAAGATCAACCTTGATGATATGCAGAGAAATTCACATGCAAGTAAGGAATTGGTAAAACAATTGTAGGTGAAAATAAGCCTGACTGAAAAAGAAGTAGTGGATATATCATCTTTTCAGGCCCAATCTTTAGAGATACATGAGAAGCTGGGATCACTAGCCCAACAAATCCTTTTGACTCAAATATAAGGAATTCAAGACTATTATCAATTGGCAAAACACTCTTTAGATAATATTTTCATAAAAGAGTAGGAGGCCACAATAGGTAGAGTTACATTCTAGGAGGCTATCATGTCAGCAACAAAGGAGGAGGCCTCCAGGGCCACTAGATTGTCCCTCTCAAAACAAACTCGAGGAGACATAATACTTAAGACGTGGGAGGCTAATATAGTTGAAAGTAAAAGGTTGGCCAGGGAAGTGAAAAGATCTTGTGAAGAAGCATTATGTGCTCTTCACAAAGATTCACTGTACGTGGCAAGAGATAATATCTTTGATGCCTTGGGATAGATTGATATGGCAAAAAATCAATATGATTTCAAAACAAGTATGGAAGAAGCCCAGGCCAAAATTTTACAATTGAAACAAGTTGACCTTACTCTGATTAATAAATGGATAGTCAACCCTAGCTTAAGACTATAGTCTCTATCTCTAGAAGCTAGAAGGGTGGAATATAAGCTGCCTCATATAGAAAGGAATTTTTATACCTTTGAGGAAAATGATAACACAGAGCCCTCCGGGCCGGTGGTGCAATTTGTGGGAAGATGCATTCAGTCCGTCAAGCAAGGTAAAGCCAACATGTCTGGGAACAAATGATGCACATGTCATTATTAGAGACCAACTATTTTCTGAGCTGGAGTACGTAAAGAAAAAACATCTCTGCCATCATGGCAAAGAGATAGGGGAGATGCAAGTGAAGCATTTCAAATTTCACATTTTGTAATTTTTACTATTTTAGAAATAAGGAGAATTCCAACCTCTTTGGGTTGAGAACCTTTTCATAAATACATATTTCAAAGATTAAACACAAGTTTCTTCTTGTCGTATTGTAACTAAGAAAACTCATCCTTTGTGAGTATTAATACAAGTGCAGATAGGGATTCCATTTTTTTTGTAGTTTGAGTTATGTGCTCCCTTTGTATTCCATACTTATAGTTTTATTTATGTTACTCCTTGATAAGTGAGTGGTTGTAACTTAGTACAACATCTATTGTAATCACAATTTATCGATTATTTGATAAGCAAGCAATTTTTCCTTTGTATTTTCTATTAGTAAATACAAGACCTGCAAGCTACTTGTATCACTGTATCTTATGTCCTTTCAAGGGTGCATTTAACATTTTCTTCTACTGTGAGCAAGGTAAGATTTATCTGTCATTGATACCTCATTTCGTTTAACATTTTTGTAAGTTTTCCCCCATATCTCTTGATTTTATTAATCGACTCAGACGACAAAACAGGGCCTCTGTCTTGTTCTATTATTAATTTCATTTGAGGATTTACTCTTATATAATCAACAGAAGAAAAAGCACCTTATAAAATATTCATTAAATTCATGTTGCCTGACATTGTTCGTTGAGCCTTAAGTTTAACATCAGGAACAAGACCGAGTAACCCATACATATTGGCCTGGAGCATCGAACTTCAATGGGGTCATCATTGTCTCTCTAATTCACACAGTCGCTTGATTCTCCATAAAATTATAGCTAGGGAACACTCTTTGTATTTCTCTCTGTGCTAAAAAATCACTAAGTGATAAATAAACACAGGCTTTCATCCTTTTATAGATCCGGTCATGTCAATTTTTCACTTTTTGTGTGCATTTGTGCCGAGTGTAATTTTTCCTGTGCTTTGACTCCTGATATTGTCGCAGTAATTGTTGTGTGTGACCTTTTCTGCTCCTTCTTATGGTGTAGTCAACTTCTACAACTTTTTATGTTTTTCTTCCCTTTTCTTTTTTTGTATTCCTTTTTTCTCCTTTGTCTCCTTTTTATTTATTTTTATCATTTTTTTTCCTAATCTCTGTTATAATACACTATATACATGCCTTTCCCACTGCGTTGTAACTTTTAAAGGTTAGTAGGTCGATTGTCCCTATACATTTTTAGCCGACTACCGTTGATCATTCCTTTGAGTTATGTTCCTCCCAAGTATTGTAGTTGTACATATCCCCCATATGTAACCGTCTTTAATTCATATGTTCCTAGTCAATGCATTCTAAACTTACCAGGATGCTGAAAAAATTTACTGTCATAGAGAAAAACTAGATCTCCCTCCTTAAAAATCTTCTTTTTGATATGTTTTTCATGCCAGAAATTGTATCTTCTTTCTATACTTCTTGGTGAAATCCTACCAAAATCATGTCCTCTTCAATTTCAATTAGTTGACTTAAACTTTCCTTTACTGTGCTTCTGTCTACCATGTTTGTAATTGTTTCTATGCATAGACTAGGCACCAAAAAATCTAATGAAACCATTGCTTCCTGCCCATATACCAATATGAATGGTGTCTATCCTATCAACTTTTTACATGTGGTCCTATATGCCCACAATATTGTTGGTATCTTCAAGTCCCATTAATCTCTGTTGACATTTCATATTTTAGTCAAATCATTTTCGAAGATCTTATTGAAAGCTTATATTGTTCCATTTTCCTGAGGGTGGTATGGTGTAATCTTCTGGTGATAGAGATCAAACTACTAAGTCATAGCCCTGATGGTATTATTGATAAAATGAGTGCCTTGGTCGCTCATCAAAATGATTGGACATCCAAATCTGGTGAACACTTGCTCAAACAAGAAGTGTGTTGTTGTATCTACGCTACAATATTTGATTGGTGTTGCTTATGACCATCTTGTTAAGTATTCAGTCACAGTAACAATATATCTATCTCCTGACCTTATTGTTGGTGGATTGATTGGTCCAACAAAGTCTATTTCCCATTTGTCAAATACTTGCAGAGTCACTTGTGGTCTTAGAGGTATCTCATCTCTTCTATTAGGTTTTCCAACCCTCTGACAGACATGACATTTATGGCAATATTCCTTGTCATCTTTATGGATTTTTGGCCACCATAATCATGTGCGAAATAACTTCTACACAATAGCTTTGCCTGCATAGTGTCCTCCATCTATACCTTCATGAGATTCTGCCAAAATTATTGGACTTCCATGTTCTAATACACACCTTCTCAAAATCTTGTATGTGCCCATATTGTATAAATGTCATACAATAAGTTGATAGTCTGCAACTATTACTACCATATTTTCCTCATACAAAGTGTGAAACTCATGTGGTGCAATCCATGTACTTAAGTATTCAATAATATCAACAAAGTATTCATCATCTACCTGTACTGAAAATAACTATGCATCTGGGAAGTTGTCTTCCAAGTTATTAGGTTCATCCCCATTAGTGACCCTTAACAGGTGATCAGGTCCTGCATTCAGCTTCCCTGGTTTGACTATCACTTCGAAATCAAATTCTTGGAACAACAATATCCATCTACATATTCTCCCCCCAAACATTGTCTTGTTGACTAGATATTTGAGGGTAGATTAATGGTCTGTGAACATTTTAAAGTGATTACCCAGTAAGTATTTCCTGATCTTATGAAGTGCATATACCATGGCTAGTCCTTCTCTTTCTATGGTGTTGTAATTATGCTCTGATTCTGACAATTTTCTACTTGCAAATGATATAGGATGGTCTAAGTTCCCTACTCCTGGTTGCACCAGAATTGCTCCAAGTGCTATGGTTGATGCATCTACATGCAAATGAAATGTCTTTTCCCAGTATGGGAATACTAAGATAGGTGTTGTGACCATATTTTCTTTTAAGGTGTTCGATCCTTGTTGACAATCCTCATTCCACTGAAATACAGTGTCCTTCTTTAAGAATTTTTCCATTGGTGCATTAATCTACGCATACCCCTTTATAAATTTCCTGTAATAGCCTATATGTCCCAACATTTCTCTCAACTAGAGAAATGACTTTGGTGGTGGTAGATTTACAATGACTGCAATCTCAACAGAGTCCACTAGTAAACCTTTTTTACAAACTATATGTCCCAAAAATATCCCAAAAGGTGTACCAAAGATGCATTTCTTGATGTTTAATGATATCTGACATTGCATTCATCTTTCCAACATGAGTCTTAACACTTCTACATGGTCCTTTAATAGATTATATATAGTCTAGTCATCTAGATGTACTTATATAATTTGATGTATGAATTCCTTAAAAGTTGCTATGACTACTCTTGGAAAAATGGTTGGTGCATTATTCAGCCCAAATGGCATGACTGTATATTGGTAGGATACTAATTCTACAAAAAAATTAGTCTTATAACTGTCCTCTAGAGCTATTTTGATCTGGTGGTAACCTGAGAATCCATCTATAAATGAATATGCTTCATGGCCTCCCACATTCTCCAAGACCTCATCTGTAAAAGGGGTAGGGAAAGGTTCATGTAAGAAAGCATCATTAAGTTTCCTTAGATCTATAGAAATCATTATCCCCCATTATTTCTTTTCTTGGACTATCATAGGACTGATCCATTAAGATTCCTCTACTGGTTCTATGATACTAGCTTCCAACATTCTATCAATTTTTGCTTTCACTTTACTCTTATATACTGGATTCAATCTGTAAGATATCTTCCTAACAAGTCTTGCCTCAGGTTTAAGATGTATTTCCATTTCTCCTATATCCCCTACTATGCATTTCATCTCTGTAAATGTTGTTGGAAATAGGTCACTGTATTCATGTAGTAAATATGTTATTCTTTCTACTATTTTCTCATGCCAATAGTGTTCAATACTTGCCATTTTAGGACTTTCATTTGTCCCAATGTTGACTTTATTAAATTTGATCGGTGCAGAAAATACTTATGACTCCAGAGATGGACCTTCCACCTCTTTTTCTCCCTCAATATTGGTAATTTGAATGTTGCGTGGATCATCTTCATCCGGTGCTTCCTCTTTAACATGATAGCATGAAAGTAGTTCTTTGACTATCTATCTATTCTATTGTTGATACTGTCTCATGATTTCAACCTCTGGTTCAACAATAAATATCACTCCTTGTATATTCTTTAGCGTTGAATCTATGTCGGGGTTTTCATGTTTAAATGAGAGAGTTACTATAAAGTTTTGTTGTAATGTTTTCCATTCTATAGTGCCTCTGCGCATCTCCTGGTCTATATACCAGTTCTCTGGGATTCCTTCCAATGTATGGATAAATTAATGAGGCCATTCTTCTGGTGGTGTCATCCTCCATTGTGTCTTGCACTTCTCCAAATGTTCCACTGGTTTTCCATGTCCATCATACCTCTGCATTTTATTTCTCTCCTACTCTACATCGAACGTAATGCACCATAATCGTTTACATTGATACCAATCCTGAATTGTTTCTTTGTGCATACCCCACCATCTTCCAGGTGTTTCCTTGAGTGCAATATATAAGGATAATAGCCTATGATTTTCTACTACTTACTCTTCATATTTTTTCAAAAATTCCTCTAAGTCATTTAACCAGTGAAAACTAGGAGGTTATCTTATCTATGTACCCACCCATCTTACTACACAATCTATTCTTGTGCACCTTCTTGTTGAAACTTCATGTAATCGTTGTTTCCAATTCTCCAAACGCATATATGAGTCAGAAGAACATAATTTAATGCTTCTCCAACTGAGTACCCCATCTTCAGTTGGGTTAACATAATCTTCTTCTCACGTGGTAGTTCTATACAATTGGTTTATTTCTTCCAGATCCAAACATGTGGGTTCTACAAACCTTTCTCCTTCTGAAGGATATAATGGTTCAATCACTCTATATTCACCTGATTCAAACACCATTTTCCTTGTCTTGAGGTTTATTATGGTCTAGTTAGAAAATTCCCAATCCAATCCAAGCAATGTTGGGTAAGGTGTTGTGCCATCTACTATCTTTGTTACTTCAAAATATTCCATAGTGCGCACTCCATCCAAATCTATTGTCACAACTTTAAGTCTTCCAATTGGTAGCACTCTATGTTGATTTGCTAATTTCAGTTGAACAGGTGAATAGCCTAGTGTGGGTTCTCCTATACATGGCCATGTCTTCTTCGGTAAAACATTTACTTCAGAGCCTAGATCGATTATTATATTACCCATGTTAAAATCCCCAATGTTGACATTTAGTCTGAATTCTCTTCTTCTCTTTATTCTTGTATGGAGATGATTGAATGTTTTTTGTTCTAACTTTCCTTTTGCCTATGTGTTACATATTTCTAGCATATTTTTGTAAGATATTAACAGATGATGGATCCTTCAATAAATTAACAAAGAATTGTATAATTTTTTTATGTTACTTGCTCTAAAGGTTGTGATTCACTAATATGGTCCATTATGGAGGGAATTTCATACATTGGTGAGCTATGAGTTTGTTGCGCAACTAATGTAGATGCAACATTTTTCTTAACAAAATCCTATCTTTGAAGGTGTTATTTGGATAATCCACAGTTGGTGTCATTTTTTTCATCGACGTTTTGAATTCGAATAGAGATTCATCATCAGGACTAATCGTCAAATGAAATCTTGCTGATCTTCATCAATTAATATGGCGCATCTCACCACGATGGAGCATCTCACCATGACTGGAAGTTACAAGAAGCTAGACAACAACCCAATATCCAACGTCATCAAGGAAGTCAAGAAGGCCATAAAAGTTTCCAACCTAGATGAAAGGATGAAAAAATGACTAACTCCAAGCTACCTAATCATCCCTAGAATATATGGACTCCCTAATATCCACAAGGAAGGAGCCCCTCTAAGAATAATTGTCAACACAATCGGTTCCCCAACCTATGAACTAGTCAAGTACGTGGCAAGGATCCTAGGACCATTAGTTGGCAGAACATACTCATACATCAAGGATTCAAGAGACTTCATGGAACTCATAAAAGAAGAGAAAATTGAATCAAAGGATATGATCATTAGCCTTGATGTAGTTTCACTTTTTACTAAGATCCCATTAAATGAGTCCATTCAAGTTATAAATGAGGTCACAGACCTTCAAACATCCATACTAGCAGAAGTTTGTCTAAAATCAACCTTCTTCAGTTTCCAAGGAGAGTTTTTCGAACAAACAACCAGAGTAGCCATGGGATCCCCTTTATCCCCAATTGTATCCAACCTTTACATGGAGAAGTTTGAGAAAAATTCCCTTGAATCATACCCACTTAAACCATCTATATGGAAAAGGTATGTTGATGATACCAATGTTAAGTGGCCTCATGGCAAAGAAGAACTGGACAGGTTCTTTGAGCACCTCAATGGAATTTATGAGAACATCAAATTCACCATGGAACTAGAAGATAACAATAGAATACCCTTCCTATACATACTTATTACTAGGAAACATGATGGTACACTTGGGCACAAGGTATTTAGGAAGAAAACTCACAGAGACAGATACCTTCATGCCGAATCCCACCACCATCCCTCTCAAAAGATGGGGGTTCTCAACACCATGGCCATAAGGGCGGAAATAATTTCTGACAAGGAACATCTTAAAGAATAAATAGACCACTTAACTAAGGTCTTCAAGAAAATTGGATATAGATATAGAGACATCAAAAAATGGAGAAGAAAGATAGAAGGACTCGTGCCCAGAATGATCAAACCTCCAATATAAAATCCTTTCTTCCCTACATTCAGGGTGTCACAGACAAGATTGCCAAGGTCTTAAAAATAAAATAAATTATGACCTCCTTCAAACCCCTAATTACTATCAGATAAAGAATGAATTCTTTAAAGGACCCTATAGACCACCGACAAGGGAAAGGCATCTACAAGGTCTCTTGTTCATGTGGGAAATGTTACATTGGTGAAACTGGACAATCGTTCCAGGTAAGGATTAAGGAACATGAAGAAAACATTAAAAATGAACGCACTCGCACTTCTACCTTGGCAGAACACTCCCTTAAAACCAAACATCATGTTTGCCTTGAGGATACCAAGATACTAGCAAAAGAGGATCACTACTACAAAAGACGCTTAAGAGAATATCTAGAAATAATCAAGCACCCCAACAATATGAACATAGATGGTGGCCTAGAGGTAAGTAGCTTTTGGCACCCATTAATAAACCAACTAAAAGACCCTCATAGATAAAATCAGGTATGACACCGACCTTTTCCTTTCCTTCTTGTTTCAGTTTTATTTTTGAATTAGTTCATAGGTTTAGAGGTTTACCTAACCTAGCCCTATTACTACTATAATTTTTTAATTATAAAAACTTGTCACTATATATATTATTAATTATGTCCTATATACCATAATCTTAATCTTATAAACCCTAAATCTACTTTTAAATACTTAGTTTTATCATTCTAACCCAATATATATATATATATATATATATATATATATATATATATATATATATACTATTATCAATACTTATAAATCCTAATCGCAAACCTAAATAACCCTAATCCCAATCTCTTAAAACCTAAATATACATTTAACAATATTATGTTTCCTAACCCTAATCATATGATATTAACAACATTTTGTATCCTAATCATAAATAACCCCTACTACGTTTATTAACAATATTAATCATATTTAAATAATTTTAATAAATAGTTATGATTAAAATCCTAATTGCATAAACCCTAAAAGAATAAATTATTAAAAGCCTCCTAATCATATTAAAATCATTCTTCCAAAACCCTAGATTTATATATATATATATATATATATATACACACACACACACACACACACACACTATTATCAATATTTATACTTAGTTATGATATCCATACTTAGGTAATAATTATTAATCATTATCATTTGTTTTATTAATTTATTAATTTATTTGATTTTACTTTTGTTTTGTATTTTGTTTAACTCTAAAATTAGGGTTTATAGATAGCCGACTTAGTTAAAATTTATAATTAAAAATTTTCCTGCATATAAAATATTAATTGATGAAGATCAACAAGCTTTCATTTGATGATTAATCCTGATTCGGCTTCGAAACATCGATGAAAAAAATGACACCAATTGTGGATTATCCTGATAACACCTTTGAAACTCCTCACCACAAAAATCTAAAAACAATAAACTCCTATCTTGCCTCCTTGAATGTTTCCTTTTATTTGTGTGCATCAAACTGCTTATGTGGTTCAATATTCTTCTTCACCCATTGGTGTTGCGCTGGATCTTATTTTACTGCATCATTTCCTATCTCAGATCCTCCTCGAGTGACTATATTGATGTTTCTCCCATCATCCCTGGCTTTTGCATAAATCCATTGGACATTATGTTTTTTTTTATTCATTTTTTCATGGATCTTTCCCAAGAGTGTTAGACAGCCTTCAGTGTCATGGTCTACTATGCAAAAGTACATACATGTCGCAGGTGGAAGTGGGCAATCCCTGGAATAATGTCCTCGATGTTGGCAGTTGTGACACACTACTAATCCTCTACCTCATCCAAATCCTCCTATATCTTTTCCTCCACCTTTGTATCCCCCTCGATCTCCTCATGGTGCATTGTACTGAGGTACCTTGTTATACTACGCAGGGTTATACTGTGGCTACACATTGTTGTATTGTGGTTGCGCATTGTTATACTGTTGCTTCACATTGTTTTATGGTGGTGGTACCTAGTTGAAATGAGGTGCATCTTGTATTGTCATAATTTCTACTTGCACCCTATAAATATCTGAATTTATTTCTCTCATCAGATCCATTGTCCTACAATCCTTATCATCATGACCCACTGACTTGCAAAAAATTGTGATATGAACTTTTGGGTATTGTCTTATACTTCTGCATCATTGGGAAACAATATGGATCATGCCCATGCATTTTACAGATCTCTCACCATGGTCCTCTATTGTAAAAGGTTTTGGTACTCATGTTTCTATATACTATGCAAACATTAGACATTCGTTCTTATGGTGTCCTTCTGTCCTACATGTAGTACACCAAATAGCTTCTCTTTTCTCTTTACCCTTATTCTGGTTAAGTTGAAATGTTAGGTTCTTCGGATTCTCCTTTATCTACTCTATTGTTGGATATGTCTTCTGATACACGTTTTCTTCCAGTTGTAAGGTTGTATGCAAAGCCTCTGCCTGAGTTTGGAACTTTTGTTGTCTTAATTGGTACTTCAAGTGTGGTAGTAGTGAATTGACAAATAAGTGCCTCTGTTGCATATCAATAATTGCATACTTCAACTTACCTTTCAAATGTTTAAACCTATGATCAATCTCCCAAACAGACTCACCTAGTTTCTTCCCGATTTCAATCATTTCACTCATGTACTGGTCTTCTGGGGTGAGCTTCTGAAATTCATTTATCAATAGTTTTTTCACGTCTGCAATAGTCCTTGTTATTCCTGGTGGTTTGTTTACATCTAGGATCATGTACCAGTCCATTGCATGGTATCTTAGTGTGATTTCTAACTACGTGAGGTTTGTATCCTCATTTGTGATCTTCTTTTCTTCCCATATATTCTCATAGATGAATAATTTATTTTCAGGGTCCTCTGATGCCTCTCCCCAAAATTCTGGTAATCCGATGGTGGGATCATGTCCTACCATTTTGAATTGTGTTGAACTACTACCTCTGCATGGTGTAGATATTTTACTATTACTTCCTAAACTGGATCCTCCAGTTCTTTCTCCTTAATTGTATACATGTCTTGTTTCTGTTCTTCCACTAAAATTTGGTTTTCTAAACATTGGTGTTCTTTCGGGTGTATTAGTCACACATGGGATTGTAGGTTCCACACTGACGATGATCTGGATTGGATTTATGCCTTTTGTTCCTGCCTTTCGACCTCATGTTTTCCTTTCATATGTTGTGCACAGTATTTCCTCAATATGCTCCATATCCTAGAGATCATCTACCTCTTATTCATTGCTTTCCAAGCCCTCTCTATTAGTTATGGATCTCTTCTTATTATTCATCTTATATTGGTAGGGTGCTCCACTACGCATATTTCCAGATGTTTCCATTATCTTCTTTATATGATCTTCCTCCATCATTATTGGGTCCATGGCCTCCTTCTTCTTTCCCTTATCCATCTCTTCCTCCATTTTTCCACATCCTTTTAGTTCTTCCCCCCTTCCCCCATGCATGCAGGTAATTTGAGTTGTTTGATTCCATGGTCATCACACCATTGTTATACAATACAATCTTGATTGAAGTATACAACGATCTGATATACCTACCTCTGGCTCCTTTTAGAAAATCCTTCTTTATTGTGCTATAATACTTTGTGGTATCTACTACAAATTCGGTGATAAACCTTGCAACGATATTGTCTAACTAGAAATCTACCGTGCACATAAATTTGTTATTAACTTGTTGTAATTGAACAATTTCCACATGATTCCACTCCAACTGTCTAATTCAATTTGTTGGGTGGTTGTCTTTTAACCTCAATAACCACTCCTGCAACAAATGTGGTAAATCACAGAAAAATACCTCATGCAAATCAATAAACATGTATTTGTCAAGATATTTGTGTGGTGTTAACTTAGGATTTTTGTTATCCTTCTACGCAAACTCAAGTTCCTTTGTTTTCAACCATCTTTTAATATCTTCCTTCATTGGATTCCATGGCCTAAAAATTCCCTTATATCACTTCATTCTCCACATGTTTCTTCCATGGATCTCGTCCACTCAATCCTATGCACTTCCAGCTGACAATAGAACCATATGTTGGTTATATCTCTCACTTATTGGGCTAACCCAGGTTCAGATCTCAACAGGCTTCCAACAAAACCCTAAAAAACTATCATCCCTCCTAGTAAACCAGAAGGCAATGTTGTGCATAGAGTGCACAACGCAGTCTCACTCAACATAAATCTATGGGCGACTGCAATTCTCAAGTGCTTGCATTTTATGAATGAGTGGGGATCCGAGAGTATATTCTTTCTTTTCTTTATGCATTAAACTTGTTATTGATTCAGATATTCCTAGTATTTATTCACCTTTAGCCTCATGCATGCATGTTAATACATCTAGTTATTTATTCATTCATAAAATAATCATTAATAGAAAGTAATCCTTCAGTAAAACATTACATAGAACACAAGTTTTACCATGTTTCACCCCCTCTTAGGCTACATCCACAAAGTTTTGTCTTCTCTAATATTTTATTTAGTCTTCTACAAGATCCGATGCTCTGCACATTACATATTCAATCATACACTCCTGATGAGGTTAAGGAACCTTTGTGAGGCATACTAGATCACACCAAGCTCCGCATCTTGTGATCTAACCCTCCAAATCTACCCTATTTGTGTCTTCTAAATCTCAACAACTTTCAACAAAACTTTATCCACTCAACCAACTGATCAATAAAAACCAACCCCAACCTAGACCTCCTAGGTTCTTATTTATACTATTTTAGAGTCTTATATCCATTACAACCTTTATAAAAAACCCTAACCCTAATATGGTTAGGCTTGCCTACCTCCTCGCACATGGTTTTTCCTCTTGCATGTTGTTTTTCCTTCTTTTTCTGCATGTTTCTTTCTTTCTAGTTGTTGTGCATGCTCCAAAATTAGGTATCTCCTCAAAATAGGCCTACGCCCAACAAATATGGACAAATGATTCACAACTGAAAGTCTTCAAAAGATAATAGTTTACATTTTTACATATCCATGCCTCCTCTGGAATTCCACCATCCAAAGATATTTATGGTCCTCTATTTATTAAGTAAACAACAATATCTACAACATATTTCTAGAACTAAAATGGAAACCCATCATGCAATCTCATACTCCTTGCATGCTCCATGATTGTCATGTTCATCCTTTCTGACACAATATTTTCCTGTGGTGTTCCTAGAACTGTCTTCTCTCATGAATCCCATGGTATGAACAGTAATAATCAAATTCATTACTTAAATATCATATTTTTGTTGAATGATATAAACCCAAGATTTTCTAGTTGCATCATCAATAAAAGTAACATAATAATGAGAGCCACAAAGATATGATACCCGAGCTAGTCCCCATACATATGTATGCACAATATCTAACCTTTCACTCTGATTTTCTTTTCTGAATCTGAGAAATCTAACTCTCTTTTGTTTTCCATAAACACAATGCTCATAGAAATCGAAACCAATTTGCTTAAGATCTAGAAAAAAAAATATTTTGTGAAGTATATGCATCCCATCCTCACTCATTTGTCCAAGCCTATGATGCCACAGTGTTGTATCCACTCCTATAGAAGATAAAGAGATATAAGAATCAGTATTGTGAGTACATAAATACAATGTACCTACCTTCTCTCCTTTTTCTATCACTAGTGATCCTTTGGTGACCTTCCACGCCTTATCTGTAAATATAGATATACAACCATTGGTTTCCATTCCTTTTCTTTATTTTTACCTTTCCCATTCCAACAATTTTTCATGGTGCATCATCACCCAAATGAACCTATCCAAAATAATCTTGAACATAATCTAGAAATGATTCCTATGGGGTGTGGCATGAAATTAAGCCCCTGAATATACTACCCAATACTCAAAAATTTTATCTATAGAAAGAATCAAAGAATCTTGTAAGACATCACATGTTACATTTGCTTGCTGATTTTTTTCTTGGTGTCCATCTCTTTGTTTCATTGGAGCTCTGCAGTCTTTCTTCAAATGTCCTTTCTACCAACAATTCCAACACTCTATATTTCCCAGTTTGGATTTGTATCTACCCTTCCTATAATTCCCACGGTTTCTTGATCCCTTTAATCTATCATTTGGTCTTCCCCTGTTCTCCATGTTTAACACATTACTTGATGTCTCACCTATGCATTTCTGTCGAATTTCCTCTCTAAGGATAACACCAACAACATCATCAAATTTTAAAATGTTTTAGCTAGAGACAAAGTTACTTACAACCATGACCAAGCTATTCCAACTTTTTGAAATGAGCACAAGATTAGAAGAGACTTGACCTCGTCATCGAAGATCACTTTTAAAGAACCTAGTTGATTAGTAACCATATTAAATTCATTTAAATGATATGTAACATACCCACCTTTTGACATATTCATATTAAATAATCTCTTCATTATAAATACCTTATTGGACACCGAGGGTTTTTCATACAGTTTATCCAATGCGTCCATCATCTCCTTTGTTGTATTTTCTTTCGAAATATTGAAATCCATCGACTCTGCCATACTCAACCATATTGTTCCTAGTGCATTTCCATCAAGAACCTCCCATTATTTCTCCTTCATGGTCATCGACTTCTTTTCTATTCCACACAATGGTAGGAATATATAATTCTGATATAAATAATCTTCCATCTGCATCTTGCTTAATTGGTATTTTTGGTCGTTAAATTTTATGACCCTAAACTTTCCATCTTCCTCCATTGCTCCCACTCGAACCATGAACCCTTTTTTCATGCGATTTACCTTTCACTCTGATACTAGTTATTAGAAAAATAGGATTGCAGAGAAATGAGAAAAAACAAATGTGGAAATAAAACACATAAGATACGCAATAAAATAGTGACACAGATATACGTGGTTCACCTAGTGTGGGCTATGTCCACTAGATAAATTGTCATGTCCTTCATTTTTATTATCCATCAAAATGAAGAATACAACCTATAACACACCCATTGTAACTTCCTCTTCTTTATCTCATAGTCTCCTCTCTCAGAATACAATATTCACAATGATACACAACCACAATAAAATTTCCTCATAAAAGAGGGTGGCCTTATAGGGATAAAAACCCTAACATAACTTCTACCATCAGATCCATGACCTTATCATGAATGGTCCAGATTTACTATGAAAATACAATATACATTTACAAGGCAATTTTACCTCCAGGGGCCCGCTTTCCCTAGGACCCCGCAGGGGGGGAAATTCCCCCCTTCACACCACCACCCCCCTCGCATGTAGGGGTGCAAAATATTCTGAGGTGTACAATATTCATGGGGTATAAACATGGTTGAAAACAAAGACCTGTGAATCAGGAAGATAATCAGGCTCCAAAACCAGCACATGTGATAGGTTAACAATGACAAGTTGAAAGTGATAGGCTGACAGTGACAAGTTCATGTGACAGGTTGAAAGTTGCATTGATTTTAGTAGTGACATTTGGGTCTACACTTATATTTCAGGGTGGCAACATGGGGAAAGGAAGGGGGGTTGTAGCCTCCTTCCAGTTGGTGTTGGAGAAAACTAGGAGTTGGAGCATCCTTCGTATTGGAGCCTGGGAATCAGGGGGTTGTATCCTCCTTCCATTTGTAGCTGGAGAATTGGGAAGTAGGTTCTTCCAATGAATGTATTCTTTTGATATATAAGAAAGTCATTATGTGATTTTCTCCCATTTGGGTTTCCATGTAAATGTTGGTTTACTTTGTTTATGTGGATGTCTATTATGCTCTATTGATTTATACTTATCATTGATGATATAATTTTGATGAAATTAATGATTACATATTGTGGTTAAAAGTGATAATAAAGTGCTCATACTGATTCACACCCCCCCCCTCTCAATATTCCAACAAATTTTATGTGATTCCTATGAATTTTTTAGGATAAGTACATTTCAAGGTCCCATATTCAGTGTTGGCTCATGTTGGAGGGAATCCAAGAATGGGTCCACTTTGTAACATCACATCATTTCTATCTTTGATTGAGAAGAAACCATTTTAGGTATTTACTTGGATGATCTTTATCTTGGTATTTATTCTCTTATTTTCTCTTGGAGATGGAAAATATGGCTTCATATCTAGGATGTTTAAAATAACGATCCATTTAGGGATTGGTTCCATCCTTTTATGAAGTTTTTGGACAATTATTGATGTACAATTTCATATCTATTTAAGTAGATCATCTGGATGATATGTTTATGGAAATTTTGGAAATAGTTCTATAATTTTTTGTATAAGACACAAATAAGAACAATATTTGGTTCTTAAGCATTTTCGGATCCTTTTGAATCTATTTTTCAATGCTATAATAATTTACAGAATCTAATATTTTCTTATTGAATAGAATTATGATATCTTTTTTTTTTTTTTTTAATGTGTTTTTTTCTTTTTGAGGGGTGAGGGTTGTTGTAAGATAACTTATTATTAATTAAATATAATGTTTTTTATTAATTAAAAATAGTATGAATTATTAATAAATTCAAAGAGGAGATGAAATGTTGTGTTAGGGTTTCTTTCTTCTCAACATTTCGATCACCTCGATCACCATCATGGGATCATATTTAGGAGAAAAAAGTAATGGATGGCCCAATGTAGATATAAATAATCATATTTTGAGGAAAAATCATTAGATAACTAAGGTTGGATATATAAAAACAAGACTTACTCTTATAATAATTAATTAGTGTTAATAAAGAGGGTGTCGTTTTTTAAAATAAAAATTAATTCAACACAATTAACACCCTATAATAAAAAATCAAATACAATTATTATGATGGAGTAGATGTATAAAGAGTTTGCAAGTATCATTGAGTTTAATGCCATCCTCTCCGTTGATATTATTTAGGTTTTTCTCTATTTCCACATATTCTTTGATATTTATTTTTTCACAATGATCTACTTTGATAATGATTTTTGCATCCCCTAAGAAAACTTGGTGCTTGGTATTTTCTAAATGTTTAGCTAAAGAAAAATCTCTTATTTCTATTATGCCTAAAAAAAATTTTGTACAAACTTGTTCTTAGTATTTTTCAAATATTTAGATAGAAAATATTTCTTAGTTATGTTACGTCATCTATTCTATTGATAAATTATTTTAAAACTCTTCTAATATAATATTATTTATTTATTTTTGAAAATGATAAATATTCTATGTAAATACAATAATTATTATTAATTAAAATATTATTGAACTCTTGTAATTTGATTTTAAATAGGATATATGAAAGCATTAAGTTAATTATAAATTTCATGCCAAAAATTTCCACATCCCAACTCTATCTATCAACCTTACTATCAAATCCAATTGCATAATGACCATAAATATATGCCCAATGCTAATGAGAACACCATACACATGTTAAATTGTTTATGTATGGATTTCCCACCAGGTTAAAGCATGACCCTCTAACTTCAATATAGAAAATGCAATCTTCTTCTCTTCGCCTTGTTGATGGTTGAATATGTCAAGACCGAAACGGCAACCTCACAAGGATATGAATCCCCCTGCATTTTTAAAGAGGTGGTACTTATCTTTGGATTATGATTTTCGTTGAATATTTTATATAAAAAACAATATGCAATACTGTCAAATGACCGAATCCAACTCTTTATGGCTCAATAAAATTCAAATTATGTATATATATATATATATATATATATATATATATATAT
>ML777133.1:623055-646694 GCA_009831015.1 Picea engelmannii | reverse complement strand
GAAAGTGTATTTGTAGGGATTCATCATTTTCATTCATTCACATAGCTGTTATTGTACCCTATTGTTATGATACTTGTTCTGGTACCTATACCCTGGTGAGGTTGGGAGATGAATTGAAGAAGAGGGTTTTCAGGCCCATGAGTAGCTTCTCTAGGGGAGAAACTACTCAAGATTTCTTTCATGGTGTGTTGGGAAATAGCTATAGGGCTTTGAGACTTCCTGTCTGACCTGTTGTTGAATCCCCAGAAGGGAAGTGGGGCAGCGGAGGGACTGTTGAGAAGAAAAGGGGAACACTTCCTTGGGTGGGACAGACATGTGGGAAATGAGAGACTATAGGCTAGTTGCAGTAGTTGGGCACCTTGGAATGAACAATTTTTGTTGCTTATCAGACCATAGACTTGCTTAGGATTCCCTTGCCATTGTAGATTTTATCCCCAAGTTGGGGGTGACCTATTGTTGAGTGTTATGAGCAGTGTGGTATAAGGTTGGGAGGAAAATTGAAGGTATGCATTCAGTTGATGTTCTTTTAAATTAAAGATAAGTTTCTAGCATGTGATTATTTCCATTATTGTTATGAATTATGGTGTTCTGTTATAAAATCTATGTTAATTGTGCGTATGAATTATTTTTGTTGAATGTTGTTATTACTTCTGCATAACACTGTTCATTTGAAGAACATATCATTAGACTAAATTAGTACCAGAGTCTTAAATAATTTTTGATGTGGCATGGCCCAACCTAGGTGGCTAGAAATGTTGCAATGAGGTATCAGAAGAATTATTTGTAATGTGGTAATGGGAATGTTACAAGTTTGTATCAGAGAATGTTTGTGGAGTATTGGTAACAGGGGATGTTACAAAGTGGTATCATAGCTCCAATTTTAAACACTGAACATACATGGGCCTTTTAGTATAACTTCTAAGTGAAATTACAAAGTTTGCAAGCGAATCGTTTGACAAAATGTTATGAAGAGTTTGTTTGCAAATTGTTAGAAAATATTTTACAATGAAATTGGGAAAATTTTATGGAATATGGAAGAATCAAACTCGGGGATTAAAAATTCCAAATTTAGTCTCTAATTGAGAATATTTGGGTTCATAAATGGCCGGAAAGAGAAATTACAAGGCAACTATGACACCCAGGATAGAATTGAGGTGAAATTTGCTAAAAACCGCAATTATTGCAGAATAATTCAAGACAAATTAAAGGCACAAGAGGATAAATTTAAAGAGTATGGGATTTAAATTCCACCAAAATATTTGTGAAAATGAGTTCTTCATAATAGTTCAAACATAAGAAAAATCAGAAAAATTAGGGTATTTTTCCAATGCAATGATGTCAACGGGACATGGAGGCCATGTGTTAGCTGATGTCGTAGACAAAATACATGTATTGCGATAGTGGTAGGTACATGTTGGGTGACATGATAGTTGGAAGGTGATGTGGATCCATGTGGTAGGCCAACTGTCAGTTCCGCAAAAACGTAGTAAGGTCTTGGTTTTTCTCTAAGTGTTAATCTATCATGGAGCGTGGAGAGAATCGTGAGTATGGTCAGAGGTATGGTTCTTTCATAGACCCATGAAACCATGGTAAGAAGTGGAAAAATCGGTTAAGTCCTAAGGATTAGTCAGACAAACTTATCAAAATAAGGTTACAAGAATGATGAGTTTGTAAGCCCGTGAGTCCACGAATATGGAAAAATGGCTAAGTGTGGGACTTCTCGGATAGACATATGAAAATAAAATAAGAAACATGATTTTGCGAGTCTGCCACCCAAAAATCTATGAATACAATAAATTTTCTAAGTATGGGAGCAAGGTAAGGATGACAGAATGCGAGAATGTATTTTGGAGGTTGCGAAAGTTTGAAGGAAAGAAATGAAGACCTTAGAACCAAGATGAAATATTTTAACGATCAAGATCTAATTCGAAGATAATCATATGGTGGTTGAGAATCTAAGCTAGGATGCTCGATCTAACAAAATTATCTTCCCTATAGTTCCACCAATAGTCTTCCTTCTCAAAGATTTTGAAGGAGGGACACGATAATTAGTCAAGTGGATTTGTGGAAAACAGAGTCCATGTATTGATTTAGGAATATAAATAAATAAGAGTATAATATGAATTCACAAGAAATCAAAAATAAATTATTTTTGCTAGAATTCTGAAGAACAAAATGTTGTATAAAATAATGGATTTGTTAAATTCTTGTAGCCTTATAAATCCTATTGCATAAAGATTTTACAGAACCAAGAACATAATTAATTGTAAGTAGGATTCAACGGGAAGATCAATAAACCAAGACATGGATGATGCCCAAGGAACTTACAATTATGAAGATGAAGGAAAAATATTTTGTATGGGCATGGATGCTACAGTAATAGAATATAATGGGCATGGAGTAGACGGGAAGGGAGAAAGCATGAACTTGGTGGAGACCATAAAAACTTTGCAAAAGTATGTCCAATTTTATGAAGTTGATAGTGAGAAGCTTATGATATCCAAGGAGAATAAAAAAGGCTTTAACATCAAGATAATGAAAATCTTGGACATAATAGAGAATACGATGGATAAGGAGACTAAGTCAAGAAAACTAGGGAGTCATCGTTCCCATGATAAGAGGAGAAGAACCAGAATTGTTGCTAGGCATCACCATCACTCCCCAAGGTATTCAACTAGGAGAATACACAGTAGTTCAAGTCCATACCCTATGAGGAAGCATAAGAAGCATTATGGGGTGGATGGGTTACATGGAGAAATGAACAAAATCAAGCCTCCTACATTTGATGGTGAGCACAAGAAGGATGAGTATGTTGAGACATGGTTGTTAGGCATGAGGAAGTATTTTCAACTGCATAATTTATCTTCATAAGGAGAAGGAAGAATTTCCATCTATCATCTCAAGGGAAAAGCATCAATGTGGTGGGACCAATTTGTGCAGGTGCAACACATTGATGAGAAGAAGGTTACTTGGAGATAATTCAAGAAGTATTTTCAAAACAAATACTTGAATAAGTGATACTATGACAAGAAAATGAAGGAGTTCTTTGAACTCAAGCTTGGGAGTATGACCATAGATGAATATGAAAGGAGGTTTCTAGAGTTGTTGAAGTATGTCTCTTTCATAAAGGATGAGAAAGTTAATATTTAGAGGTATTTGAGTTGGTTGCCATCATTTATCAGTGACAAGATACAATATGATGATCCCAAAACATTGGAGGGAACCATAAGGCGAGATAAATTCCTTTATGATCAACATAAAGGATGACCGAATTTCCAAAAATATTGGGAAGACAATAAGAAAAAAAATATAGAACAGAGGAAGAAGGGAACTAAGCCACTATTCTTCAGAAATAATTCTCAGGGACAACTAGCTTCTAGAGAACCCAAAATGACCAATACATTGGGGAAAACACCAAGGAATCTACCTATTCAATATTGGGATTGTGGGGGAGATCATATGGACATATATTTCCCTCACAAAGGTGAAAAAGTGATGATTGTTCACAATGTACACCAAGATAATACAGTGGAGGACATGGGTAGAAATGTACCTAGGATATATGCAACCCTAGATAACAAGCAAAATGAGTTTCAGTCACATATGATTGAAGTGGAAGGTAATATCAACAACCAAACCATTGTTATTTTAGTTGATTCAGGAGCTAGTCATAGTAATATATATGCTAATATGGTGGAAATATTTCAATTTCCAAGAAGCAAGATTGAAAAATCTTGGTTGGTGCAACTAGCTACAGGATCTAAAAGAAAAATTAAAGAGATGGTTAAGGCATTCCCAATGGACATGAATGGACTAAGCACCATGGAAGATTTGAACATCATACCTTTAGGTTCCTATGATTTCCTAATTTGTGTGGATTGGTTGGACCAACATCATGTTATATTAGGCTATTATAACAAGGAATTTACTTGCTTGGATGAGGAAGTGAACTTAATTAAGGTACAAGGAATTCCTAGGGAAATAACCATTAGAGTAGTTTCATCCTTGCAACTAAAGAAAATTTATAGGAAAGGGTGTCAAATTTTTACAAGACATATAGAAGAGACACCTAAACTTAAGGTGTAAAATATTGAAGATTATGCAATCCTAAAAGAGTTTTAATATGTATTTAAATAAATACCGGGATTTCCACCCAAGAGAGATATTGATTTCACCATAAATTTGATGCCTGGAGCAACCCTAGTATCCAAGACTCCTTATAGGATGAGTACACCAGAATTGAAGGAGTTGCAAATGCAGCTAGAAGAGATTCTGAAGAAGGGGTATATATGCCCGACTGTGTCACCTTAGGGTGCCCCAGTATTATTTGTGAAGAAGAATGATGGAACATTGAGACTTTGAATTAACTTCAGGTAGTTGAACAAGGTAATTGTGAATAAAAAGTATCATTTACCAAGGATAGATGACCTCTTTGATAAGCTGAAAGATGCAAAAATATTCTCCAAGATTGATCTCAAGTCAGGATATCATCAAGTAAGATTAAATAAGACATCAACAAGACTTCCTTCAGAACATGTATGGCCATTATGAGTTCATAGTGGTTCCCTTTGGGTTATCAAATGCACAAGTTCTCTTCATGTGTCTAATGAAAGGTATTTTCATAGATTACTTAGATAAATTTTCCGGTGTCTTCCTAGATGGAATTATTATATATTATGTGTGATAAGGATCATGATAAGCACTTGATGATGGTATTATAGGTATGGAGGGAGAATATGTTGTATTCCAAATTGATCAATTTCTCATTCTACCATAAGAAAATTCATTATTTGGGCCATATCATTTCAAAGGAGGGAATAGCGGTAGATCTAGAAAAGATAAGGGGCATTGAAGGATGGCCAACACCAAGGAATGTATTAGAGGTGAGATCATACATGGGCCTTGTAGGTTACTATAGGAGATTCATTGAAGGATTATCAAAGATTGCACACCCAATCACTTCCTTGCAAAAGAAGGGTGTGAAGTTTCAATGGACATCCTATTGTGAAAGAAGTTTCCTACACTTGAAGAATATTTTGACAATTGCTCCAATATTAAGAATTGTTGATCTAAATGAATACTTCATTTTATGGATTGATGCATGTAAAGAGGGACTTGGTGGAGTGCTTAGTCAAAATGGGTATGTGGTGTGCTATGATCAAGGAAATTAAAGGAGCATGAAAGGCACTATGCTACTCATGAATAAAAATTGGAAGCCATAGTGCATGCCTTGAAGATGTGGAGGAACTACCTCATCGAAAAAATATTTGAGTTGAGGATAGAAAATAGTGGTCTGAGATATTTATTTGGACAACCAACTCTAAATGCCAAGAAAAGAAGGTGGTTAGAATTCATCAGTGAATATGACTTTGAAATAAAGAATCTTAAGGGAAAAGAGAACAAGGTGTTTGATGCACTTAGTAGAAGCGTGCATGAGATGCATGCTAAAACCATTAGCATGTACCAATTATATTTGAAAGACAAAATCTTTGAGGCTACAAAATCAGATTTGTTGTACATGGAAATAAAGACAAAATTACAACAAGTATTTTGCAGAAAAAAAAGTGAAGAATATAAGCTAGAAAAAGATAAAATTATCATGTAGAGGGGCATAATTTATGTGCCAAATTATCAGGAATTGAAAAATATGATTTTAAAAGAAATGCATAATGTTCCTTATGTTGGGAACCCAAGTTACCATAAAACTATTGCAGCTGTCAAGAGCCAATATTATTGGTCAGTGATGAAGAAAGAAGTTGTTTATTTTATTTCCAGGTGTATGGAATGCCAAAAGGTCAAGGATATGCATAGACACCCAGTTGGTTTGCTACAACCATTTCCCATTCTTGAGTGGAAATGGGAAGTTGTAAAAATTTATTTCATCACCAAACTACCTAGAACAAACAAGAAGCATGATTCGATCATAATAGTGGTGGATAAGCTTACTAAAGTTTCCCATTTTATTCCAGTAAAGATCTCACACAAGGCAACCAAGATCGTTGATATTTATATGAGAGAAATTACTTGACTACATGGTATACCCAAGATAATTGTGTCTGACAGAGATCCAAAATTTACATAAAATTTTTGGAAAGGATTATTCAAGGGATTCAAAACAAATCTGAATTTTATCACAACTTATCATCCAAATTCATAGGGGTGGACATAAAAGGTGAATCAAGTGATAGAATACATGATAAGTATGTATGTGATGGATAAACCATCCAAATGGGAGGAGTATTTGCATTTGGTAGAATTTTATTATAACAATGGCAACCAAGCATATCTAAATATGAGCCGATTTGAGGCACTTTATGGAAGAAAGTGTAGCACACTAGTCAGTTGGGACAACCCAACAAAAAGAGCAGTGGTCGGGCTAGAACTACTCAAGGAAATGGAAGAACAAATGATGAATATAGAACAAAATTTAAAGGCTACCCAGGACAGGCATAAAATCTATGATGATAAGGTCAAAACTCACAGGGAATTTAAAGTGGTTGACCATGTGTTCTTGAAAGTAAAAGACAAGAGAATTTCCCTAAAGGTTAGAAATTTTTCAAAGCTGGTAGCACATTATTGTGGACCATTTGAAATCCTAGAGAGGATTGGTCCCGTAGCATATATTTTTTCCTTACTGGCATCAATGTGTATTCATAATGTACTACATGTGTCATTGCTTAAAGTGTATGTACTTGATGTTAATTATGTCATTGATTGGAATGTGATCCAGGTGGACAAGAAAATCAAGTCACTCTAGAATCGATCCATAGGGATAGTAAAGGTCCAATGGATCTGGTACAGTCCTAAAGATGAAACTTGGGAGCACGAGGATGCTATGTTGGAAGAATACCCACATATTTTTGAAGAATTTTGAAATTTTGGTTGTATATGTTTACATATTTCATTGAGGATAGTGCATAAATAAGGGGGAGGGGAATGTAATACCCCTATGTTGAACCCCGATAACACATATAAATGTAAATGAACACATAGGTTGGTGAGCCAAGACATTTTAATGTAATAAACCTAGGTCAAACCCCAATTGCACATATAAATGTAAATGAACACATAGGCTAGTGAGCCACGACATTTTGGGCCAGCGTGCCTTTGTGTAAATGTATTCTTAGGCCAAAATGCCTATGTGGTTAGTAGGTCATGGAGATAGATAATAAAATGGTCATTGATCCATAATTTTAATATGTATTCACACACAAATTTTAATGAAAACACATCATTGCTACATAACAACCATGTAAAAGAATATGGGGGATTAAACTCCACAAGATAGGGAAAGGGGGCTTAATCTAAAAGGAATATTATATTGATATTCCTTAAAGTATAAAGTATGTATATGAATATATCCTAAGTTTCATAAGTGTGGGGACAAGATATTTCCTTGAGTGCCATGTGTCATATAAGGCGCATGCATATATAAGAGAGAGGCAAAGTGTATTTGGGGGGATTCATCATTTTCATTCATTCATGGAGCTATTAATGTACCCTGTCATTATGATATATGTTCTGGTACCTATACCTTGGTGAGGTTGGGATATGGATTGAAGAATAAGGTTGTCAGGATCGTGAGTATCCTCTCTAGGGGAGAAAATACTCGATATTTGTTTCCTGGTGTAATGGCCAATAGCTACAAGGCTCTGAGACTTCCTTCCCGGCCTGTTGTTGAAGCCCCTGAAGGGAAGTGTGGAAGCCAAGGGATTGTTGAGAAGAGAAGGGGAACACTTCCTGGGGTGGGATATGCATGTGGGAAATGAGAGATTGTAGGCTAGTTTCAACAGTTGGGCACCTTAGACTGAACAATTTGTGTTGCTTATCAGACCATAGAATCACTTAGGATTCCCTTTCCCTGATAGAGTTTATCCCAAGCTTGGGGGTGACCCATTGCTGAGAGTTATAAGAAGTGCATTCTAAGGATGGGAGGAACGTGGAAGGTATTCATGCAGTTGGTGTTCTTTTAAATTAAAGATAAGTGTTTATTATGTGCATATTTCCATTAATGTTATGAATTATGGTGTTTTTTTATGAAATATTTGTTAATTATGTGTATGAATTATTTTTGTTGAATGTTGTTATTACTTCCGCATAACACTATTCATTTGAAGAACATATCATTAGAATAAACTAGTATCAAAGTCTTGAATAATTTTTGATGTGGCATGGCCCAGCCTAGGTGGTTGGGAACGCTGCAACACAGTATTAGAATAATTTTTCGTAATGTGGTAACGAGAATGTTACAAGTTGGTATCAGAGAAGTTTTGTGGAGTAATGGTAACAGGGGACGTTACAAGACTTTTTTAACTATTATTGAATATATTATCTTAAGGGGGAAACAATCACTTCTTGATTTACTTTGATATTTAATAATTTACTCTCAATTTCTCTATGGTCAATAGAGAAATTTTTCAATATAGTCTCAATGTCCTAATTTTTATTTGTTACTCAACAAGCCAATTATCAATGTCATTATAAGTATACTGAATCATGCTATCAATTTTTTCGTTCGATGATTTCTTAAATTTTTTTACTTTATCTTTAGATTTCTCTTTGCTCATGATCATTGAATTTGATATTAATCTTGTATTTGAATCTTCAATAGTGGTGCCTGTAATATCCAAACCAATAATATTTGAGTATGCCTCAGTATTTGTTTTTGATATTTCTTTCAATTGATTCAACAACCCCTTTAATGTATTAATCCTTTCAATCCAACATGCCTTTAATTGTTTCATACGGTTCTCAAGGGGAAAATATTCATGTTTTCTTCTATGATCCATCGTCGCCAAGAATTTTTATATAAACATAACAAATCCATCTGTGAAGAATCCCTCATCATTTTTCAAATACGCATTCAAGTATTCTCTAGTGTTTTGACCTATGAGCTCGAGAGACGAAATTGTTTTTTCCAAGTCCCATAAATATAAAATAAGAAACATTCTTTTCTTTATAATCTCTTCGTCAAAGTGTCTAGTAACAATGATTAAACTTGAAATTCATTTTACTCTCAAATTTGACTCTGAAGTTCCTTGAAGAGTTCTATCAGGTTGTATCATGGCGACTATGATAGCCAATATGGGTGGGGGCATGAGAGTTTCCTCCAATTCTTTGACTCTCTCCTTAAGCCTGAGATTTTCCTCTTCCATATTAATTATTGAAACATCTAATGCATCCCCTGTGACCTTATGAATTGAGGATAATTTTGACAGAAACATGATTTTAGTATTAATAGTGGATCGTGACTTTCCCTTATTATTATTTAAGGTTTTTTGAAAGGTCGGTTTCTTTGAAGACCTAACAAATAAAAAAAATTGTACAGAAAAGGTCTCTTCGTCAGACAAAAACTCATCTTGAACAACCAATGCAACTGATTGTACATTTTCTTGGAAACATTATTCTTCATCTAGAAACAAGATATTTTCAATATAAGAATCTAATTCCATATCATCAATAAAAATATCATCTTTGGGTATGTTTTGTTCTTCTCCCTCTTCTTAATAATTGACCCTTTTCCTTTTCACTTTTAATTTATGGGTGTTTTTAAAACTTCCTTGAGGAGGATTTGTTTCTCTGTCATCACCTGAATTGTTAATCGAGGGTTTTCTTTGTTGGGCCATTGAAAAATGAGAAATTACTTTAGGAAAAATACTTCTGTGAGAAACAACAGGTGACTGAGCATTTATTTCACTTGATAGTTTCCCTCGTTTCTTATAATGTTTTGTAGTGCTCACAATTGTCTCTATGTCACCAGAATTTTTATCAACACATTGAACGGGAGGGTCATGACTATCTCCCTCTTCCTCCCTAAATGTGGGTCTGAGCCCAAATAATACCATGCGATTATAAAAAAGATGGTTAGGGTTAAACCCTTTGATTTCCTTTGCAAAATTCAAATTAAACTAGTCAAAGTAAGAGGCATATTCATCAATTTTGGAAATTCCTCTTAAGAGAATTTCACCAACTCTCCAAGGCAGAGGAATAAACTATTTTTTCCTTCTTTCATAAAAATCATGAAACTATAACTTATACTTCCTCGCCACCTCTATGATAAATAAATTTTACGATACATAATAAGGGAGATATATAGGTTTTGCATGAGAATAAAAAATCCTAACAATGTTGTAATTATCCATTTTCTCTAGGATTCCCTGTTTATCCAAAAAGGTGGATGCTTCCAATGAAATCCTAGAAGTATCTTATCCAAAGAGTAATTTCTTAAATTTAGAAACAAAATCATTGTAATCTTCATAAAATTAATGGATAAATTTATGTCTCCAGAGAGCTTGATACCACATAGTCACGGGGTCAATTTTTTATTTTACTCTTTTTCGAACATGTTCAGGGGTCTGAGGTCCCTTTAACTCAACAGTAGGAACCAAACCCACTTAAGAGACCTAATTAGACTCGTAAGAGTTTGATGAGTGGTAGGGTTCTCCAGATTCGTGATGTGGCTGGAATTATCGATGGGCTTTAATTGTGATTAAAAGACGTGCCTCTTCTATTAAATCTTTCCTCAGGCTATGCAGTTCTCTTTTTGGTTATTTTCTAAAATTTATAACAAAAGAAAGATGGATCTTTAAAATAGATGACAGAGGGAAGATAATTATGCATTGAGGAAGGATGGGTTGCAGGATAACCTTTATACCTTAGCATGCAGACGAAGAAGATCTAAACTTCGTCAAAATAGCATTAATACCATTTTGATTAGTAAACATTCAACATTGTCTGAGATAATAGTACATAAAGGAAGTATATATGTGAAAAGAAAGTTATCTCAAGAAAAGGAGTTCTCAATGCTCTATTATCAATGACACATTAACACAAACGATTTCTATTCATCAACTAGAATAAAAGAACTGTTAAAACATTATAAGATAACTTTAAATAACATATACAAAAACTCTTACTCAATACAACAAAAAATATTGAATAAGAAGATAGAGATAATCCCCCTTGATCGAATCACATTCATGCATCAGATGGAATATGTGTCTTTGGTTCTAAACAGAACTTCTTAATTAAAATAACTTGCATAGAAATAGTTCTCTTACAAATTCCAGAAAAAGTCTCTCTCCAAAACCATCGACCCTTTATCAAAGGTTGATGCCCTTATTTATAAAAAATAACTAAAATAAAAATAGCTACTAAAGATGTGTTAAGTTACAAAAACACCACGTGGAGAAATTTATCTATCTGTTCTCTTTTGCTTCTCCTTTGATCATCTAGTGGTTTTACTAAAGTGGATTGTTCTTTTCATACTATGACCACTTGAAGAAGAGATCTTCACATGTATTTGCATATGGGAACCTATGTTGATCCATCAGAGAGGAGAGGACATCCTTTATCTCTATTACATGTTCATTGTACCTAATTAGATTGAATCTTGAGTGTTGTAGGACTGCAAGATATTTAATCTGGGGATCCATGAACTTCTTCACTTGACCCAGGATCATGATTGGAATCTGTAAAATCTTCACTTCCCATGCCAGGTCTTTCTCTTTATGTTATTTAACTATGTCATGCAAATTGGCGAAATCCTCCAGTGGACCAAACTCTAGTAGGTCAGTGTTCCTCATTTCCCGATTTATTTTCTCCCAAATTTTATCACACTCTCCCCATATTTCCTACATTTTACACTGAGGTTCCTGGACCATGCTTACCCAATGTTCAACCACCTTCTTTATTCGAGAGATGCTACTATCCATCGGTACTTGCATGCCATGCTCTTCTGTATCACGACAATTTTGCACTTCATTGATGTATTCTATCCCTTCTAAGGCTTTATGTGCCTTCTCATACCATTTTTTCATGTATTTACAGGTTTCCAACCCCATGAGGATATCTTCTTGGAAATCATCTATGCAAGTGGTGAAGATATCTCTTTCACTTGTGAATTGTGCATACATTTCTCGAAACTCGCACTTCAAGAGTACTGCCTCTTGTGTTTAATTTTGGTAGTAATCCACTTGATGTCGTAGATGGTATCAATATTTCTTCATGGAATACACCTCCCTTTCATCCCTTTTTTCCATGTCTAAAGTAGCATTGGTTATAGCCATCCCTGCTCCGATTAGTTCAATCATCTTATCACTTTCTATGTTGACCAATGCTTCCTCTGTGGTTATGAAAAGTGTGTTATCGAGCGTGAGCTTCCTTTTATTAATTTTTATTCTCATCCAAAATTTCCTTTTCCTATCATAAGAATTTTTTTTCATATCGGCGAATTCATCTATTGGTTTAGGAATCTATTGATTTTCCCAGGGTTGAGTACTGCCTAGGCTTCCTCCCATGCAGAGGTGTTCTATGGTAGGTTCTCTTAGTTACTTAGCAGGGGAAACTTCTATATGTTCTAGTGAATTGGCCTCCTTCTGGTGCTCATCAAATGATGGAGTCTTGGTCCTAGATGGGGAAGTAGGAACATGATTGACATTAGCTCGGAGTTCTTCCATTGAGATGTTGATTTTTGGATGCTCCATTTCTTCTTCTTATTCACCAGCACCCAAGTCATTCTTGGAGATGTCATTCTGAGGTTGTGTTCCCAATTAATCTATAAATTTAGCGTCTAGAGTGTTCCTAGCCTCATGGTCTCCTTCCTAGGGATTTGGGATCAAAACATCGGAAGTTGGAGTAGATTTTTCCCCTGGTTCCTCCTCTTATTTGATTGGTACCAGGGTTATGCGTGAAATTTTTGAACCTTCCTCATTGTCATATATGGTGATAAAATATATGAGGACAATAGGCATACCAATCCCACTTGATACTCTTGTTGACCTTCACTAAGCTATAGTAGTCACTAATGATTCTTCCTGAGGTGAAATAGGGTTGGGGTTTTCTTGGTCGATAGTCTCCTTTGGTGGAATTGTTTATAATCCACTCAGTTATTCCTCATGATGACTTGTATTAGTTGAGGTAATCCTCAAGGGTCCTATAAAAGGGTTAATTGGGGGATCTTCGAATAATATTTTTATAACTCTTTCAGATTCTTATAGTAGTAGTATCCCTGTTGAGCCTCTAAATTGACATCCCCACTACCCTATTATACTCCTCATCTATACCTTTTTGGCTTACCTAAGCTTGGATAAATGACAAAGAACACTACCATTAGCCATTGATGAGGTCATAAGGTAAAGTATAATTGAATTCGTGCATTTTGTGGTTTATTGAGCTAGGAGACTAAATGTTTCATGTACTAATGTTTTAAATTTCCATGTATAACCTTTGACCTCTAGATGAGTCCAACATTTATGTATCAACTCAACCATCCGGTACTTATGTTCCATATTGCCACTGTCTAAATCCGGTACCAAGCGCACCTTCCATTCAGATCCGATACTGAACCATCCACTGTCGCGATCTGATACCAACGGCCGCAGACTATTCTAGTCTGGTACCAACCACTTGCACATTGTTCGGATCTGGTACCATTTACCGAATCTCACCTGTCATGATCCGGTACCAATATAGGAAGCAAAATATACCAAGTTTAGCTACAGATCATGCCCAAGATAATTGTTGGATGTTTGTTGAATCATCAAATCTCTAGCAAGGTTATGTTAAGCTAGTTTTTTCATTTCTTCATCCTCATACACTTCATGTCATGAGGATGAAGCTTAAAATATGTAACCGAATATATAAATTTGGCAATTGACTGATCTGCTAAAGATTTCACCTCCTTGTGTTTCATGACTAAGACTGTTTAAATAGTCATGGCAAGGATGGTGGAGGTAGTAGAGAGTTAGCATAACATATTATGTGAAGCAGTGTTACATATTGCAGGACAAATTTTGAGTTGAAGTTTAATAGAAGGTTGTCAATTATTTCCAGGTCTTGATCATTTATGAATGAATGTGAGTTGAGTTGTTAGCATAGTTTAATTCTATGTTTTGAAATTTGAGTAAGAGGAATGTGTGGATTGAAAGAAAGCTTACTGTAGACTCCAGTCGCTGACCTGTTGAAGTGGCAAGGGCCCACCTCCCAACAAAGTTCAGCATCCTTATAGATTAGTGTTAGCAGTTGATTTCAATAGTATAAATGTTAGACTAGTTGAAGCTTTGATATTTTCAGATGATAGCAATATAGTTCAGTTTAGGTTTTGATTGCTTAGAGATCTTTTTTTGCATATGCTATGTTTCTGTTTTTATGAATTTGATTTCGTTTCATGGACGTAAATGTTGGCAGCAGTAGTCAGACATATTTGAAGGAGAACCAGTGAAGTTCGCAACAACACATTTTGAACCACAACATACTCAATATATTGACTATTGAACTACCCATGCTATGTCTTGATGATTGATGTGTGATTTCCCTTTCAAAAGTGTGATTGCATAGTTAGTTTTATGGGTTAGATAGAAAAATTGATCTGTCAAAAGAACTCCATCTCATACTTGCATGTGGCATAATGGAGTAGATAGCCTCTCTGTGAAAGACAACCAAAGTGTGTTTTGATTTGATAGTTTGTTTTGTTTCTAGAATGCATAATCTAGAATAGTTCTATACTCATGACATTAGAATTACCTTCCTTACTGGTATCTTGTAACTCTGTTGATTACGAATCCCGGATTGATAATTAATGAGTGCATTATATTACACATATAAGAACCACAACATTTTGGCATCGTTGTCGGGGAGTTGCAAACAATAGGAAGTGATTTTTAGCTTAGATTGTTTGTATAGTTTTTGAATGATTTTAAAGGCTACTTGAGGGAGGAGGATAAAATGTTTAAGACATGAGTTGAGAGCCATGTGGCCACTAGAGTGGGGTTCTTGAAATCCAGGTTTCCTTCTTACCTTCTAGATAGAATTAGGATTTCAATTCAGTTAAGAATCAAATTTCCATTTTATGCATAGATATAGAGATAATAAGGGTAGATTTGTAAGCTCTAAAGATTCAAAAACACCCCCCCCCCACTAATCCAACTAACACTATTGTAGGCAAAATTCCACCAAGAGAAAGTTCAAGGGGAGCCAGCGAGGCTTCAGAAGAAGAACCTAAAATGAAAGAATCAACATTGGAGTGGGCAGAATGTGAATCTGTTGAATGTTTAGGAGACACACAAAATCCAGTTTATGAACCATCTATTAGTGGAATGGCAGAAGAAGAAGGAAATGCAGCCACTAAGATTGATACCTTTGGTTTTCCAATCTTGGATATTTCTAGAAACATCAGCATGAAAAACATCCCACTATCATCGTTACCCACTTTTACAGGTATGTAAACTGAAGATCTAGACTTATTCTTATTCGAGTTTGACATATTATGTAGAAGCTATAACTACTCAGATGATGCCCAAAAACTTAACCTCTTTCCTGCTACAATGAAGGATTCAGCCTTAAGATGGTTCATGAGCTTAGGAGAAAATACAATCCTCTCTTGGGATCAAATGAAAGACAATTTTTTACGGAAATACCAATACTATTGTAAGGATAATGCTAAAAATGACATTTTTAAAATGCAGCAAACAGAAGATGAAAGCCTTGAAGACTACTTAGAAAGGTTCTTATACAACTACCAGAAATCAAAATTATTCACCACAGACCCAGCTGTAGTAAGAACCGTATTTTTGAAGGGTATTAGAGATGACTACATAGAAGTTTTAAATTTGTTAAGTTCAAGAGATGTGCACAAAAATCCTTTTGCAGAGATTGCAGATTACTGTAGAAGATACTCAAGAGGACAAGTTAAAACAGGCAAAGAACCAAGAGATTCTTTTAGCGGAAATACAAGACAAAGCTTAGGAACTGTCACCAGAATTGAGTTAGGAAAATTATTAGAGAACTTTAAAACAAACATCTTGAGCACAATCAGTAACCAGTTAGATACCCTAAAACTGAAAAAGAAACAAGAAGAAGAGATTGTTTTAGCAATCTTATGTCTTAGATGCCAAAAGAAGCATGGTCAGAAAGAATGCCCATTAAATTTCATAGAAATCTATGGCCTGTGTACACTAGAGCACCCCACATCTGAGTGTCCAACTTTTATTGAACTACAAGCCATGTGTAGGGGAGGAGGAGTCTCATAAGAACAATCATACCCTTCCATAAGACCTTGGAGATCACAAAACCCCAATGCATTTTATGACCCTAATGCACAGTATCAACAACAACAATGGGGTCCTCCCCCAATGACCTATCCACAATGGATACCTCAGCAAGCTCAAACTCAACCTTGGCAACAAGGTTGGAGGGGGCCTGTGTATGGGAATCCCTCTTACCCTACATATCCACAGTATCCTGCAAACATTTCCCAATTAATACTTGGATTTAACCCACCACATATGAAAGATTTACTCCCACCTCCTATACAACAACAATTTACAACCCCCTTGAACCTTAACCAGCAGCAGCAAGTACCTATAAATGCCAATCAACAGCCACAAAACCAAGCTGCCCACAACCCTCAGAGACCAACAACAATACCTACCCAGCCAATCCCTAACCCCAATAATTGACACACCCACCCTGTGCAAAGTACAAAAGTTTAAACCTTTCCCACTTATGAAATTCAACTACGATCAAGGAAAACTGTAAATCAATCAAATCCTGGAGTAAAAATTCAAGAAGAAAATGATACTTATTTTGAGGAAGAAAACACTCAAAACACCCTTGTAAAAGAAGAGACTCCCCCTCCTATTCCAATCACTTCTCAGTTTGTACAAGTACCTCAACAAGTTAATCTTCCACCCTACCCTAAAAGACTATTAGTGAAGAAACCTAACCCACCCTTGCACAAAGATATAGAGGATGAATTATGAAATGTATGTATAGAAATACCTCTGTTGCAAGCCATTAAGGATATCCCCATATATGCCAAAATCATAAGGGATATTTTCCTTAAGAAACTAGGAAGGAAGAATAAGGAACCTCCCCTTATTCAAGTGGTGGGGCAATTATCTGAATTTATTTATGAAATGCCATACAAATATAATGACCCTGGGAACCCAGTAGTCATTGTTGAAATTAATGGTATTTATTTACCAAACACACTCATTGATTTGGGTGCAGAAATTAATGTAATGTCTTTTGACAATATGAAGAAGCTCCAAATCAACCAGTTAAGACCAACCCAAACCATGATAGAGTTGGCAGATAAGTCAGTCATTAGCCCTGCAGGAAGTCTAGATGATGTCACAGTCACTCTAGCTTCGTGGGAATATCCAATAGACTTTCTAGTCATCTACTATAAATCATCCTCCAAACCAGGACACCCTATGGTTCTTGTCCATCCTTGGCTGGCCACAACAGATGCATTTATCAGTTGTCGGTCTGGTGAGATGACTATATCCAGTGGCACACATAGCCAAAATCTTGTCCTCTTTCCTCCTGCCCAACTAGCACAAGAGATACCTGTCTGGTTAGAAAACCCTTATGGAGAAGAAGATTGCATCAGACCCCTCTTAACACTTGAATAGGTAAGAGGAATGCAAGAACAATTGAATGAACAAGTCTTAAGTTTATTTTTGGCTGATACAAATTGTATTGAATTTATGAGGTCTTTTGCAGAGTTGTCACACATTTTCAGCTCCAAATTTCAACAAACTTGGCACCCTGATACCACTCAATTATATACTTTATCACCATCTCCCTCAGAGAAGGAATAAAGTATTGAACTTGTTGAGATTAGACCAGGAAAACCTTTGTATATCAACTCTAGTTTGGAACCAGAACAAAAGACACAAGTAATTGAAATGCTCCAAAGACAATTTGATGACTTTGCATGGGATTATGCAGACATGAAAGGAATTCACCCTGACACATGCACACATCATATCTACACTAATGACCAAATCAGACCAGTTAGACAGCCTCAGCGAAGGATGAATCCAGTCCTTAAAGATATTGTAAAAGAGGAATTGCAAAAACTCCTTCAAACCAATCTCATATACCCCATTTTAGATAGTCAATGGGTGTCTCCAATTGTCATAGTTCCCAAAAAAAATGGTAAGTGGAGAATATGTGTAGACTTCAGGGAGTTAAACAAAGCCACCCATAGGGATTATTTTCCCTTACCATTTATTGATCAGGTGTTGGATACCTTGTCCGAAAAGAAGTATTTTTCGTTCCTAGATGGGTTTAGTGGTTATAACCAAATACAAATAGCACCCAAAGACCAGGAGAAGACCACTTTCACCTGCCCATGGGGAACCTATTCTTATAGGGTTCTTCCTTTTGGACTTTGCAATGCCCTAGCCACTTTTCAAAGGGTTTTCCTAGCCATTTTCTCTAACTTGACCAATGATTGCATGGAAGTCTACATGGATGACTTTACAGTCCATGGAAAAGACTTCCAGGAAGCTTTGACGAGTCTAGAAAAAGTCTTGATTAGGTGTAAGGAAAATAATATTTCCCTAAGTAATGAAAAGTAAAAGATTATGCTCACTGAAGTTATTTTTTTCGGACATCACATCTCTGGTTCTGGAATGAGAGTTGATCCAGCAAAGATTCATATTATCACACAAATCAGAATACCTTCCTCACAAAAGGAAGTTCATAGCTTTTTAGGGCATGGTGGCTACTATAGAAGATTCATTCTGAATTTTAGAAGCCTAGCTACCCCTTTATTCAAGTTATTATCTAAAGAAGCCGAATTTAAGTGGGATGATGAATCCCAAATATCTTTTGAGATTCTAAAACAGAAATTGTCAACTACCCATGTATTAAGAGGACCAAATTGGTCCCTTCCTTTTCATATCTGTATCGATGCCTCAGACACAGCCCTTGGGGCATTTCTTGGACAAAGGTAAAATCAAATGCCTTGTGTTATTTACTTTGTCAGTAAAAATCTATCTCCAACTGAAGTTATTTATACGGTCACAAAAAAAGAATTGCTAGTTGTGGTCCATGCTATCAATAAATTTACACACTATATTACAGGATATCAAGCTTTTGTACACATTGATCATTCAACCATCAAATTCTTAATGAACAAAGCTGTAACAAATACTAGAGTTACAAGATGGCTATTATTATTACAAGAGTTCAATATCAACATTATTGATATACCTGGTAAGGATAATCTTATGGATAATTTCTTATCTAGAATGATTCATCTGGGAGATAACGCACCAGTAGAAGATAAATTTCCTGATGAAAATTTGTTTTATATTTCTACATTCACTCCTTGGTATGTAGATGTAGCTAACTATATTGTGACAGGGAAGATGCCTCAGAAATTGTCTCCTAGAGAAAAACATAAAGTAATTCATCTAAGTGAAAACTACATGTGGCACGATGATTGTCTCTACAAAACAAGACCAGATTTGGTAATCAGGAGATGTGTAAGGGAAGATGAAATTCATGATATTTTGCAAGCCTACCATGATGGTCCTTGTGGAGGAAACTTTGCAGACAAGAGAACCGCTTATAAAGTTCTGCAATTTGGTTATTATTGGCCTCATATTTTCAAAGATGCTAAAACCTATGTATCCAATTGTGATGAATGCCAACAAATAGGTAAGCCTACTGCACGAGACCAAATGCCACTTCAATCCCAAGTATTCATTGAGCCTTTCGAGAAATGGGCATTAGATTTTGCAGGGCCCATTAACCCTGCATCTAAAAAGAAAAAGTACATACTTGTATGTACTGACTATGTGACTAAGTGGGTTGAAGCAAAAGCTTTACCAACTACAAGTGAACAATCAGTGGTAGATTTCCTTTTAATGACATCTTTACTAGATTTGGTGTACCTCGAGAAATTATGACTGATCAAGGAACTCAATTTACCTCTAATCTAGTCAAAGCTATTACAAAACAGTACCAAATTAAACACGGGAAATCTACACCTTACCATCCACAGACAAATGGACAAGTAGAATCTACCAACAAAGTTATTGAGTCCATTCTTACCAAAACAATACAGCTACACCACAAGGACTGTGCTGACAGATTACTAGAAGCCTTATGGGCTTATAGAATCGCCAGGAGGAATACAACAGGACATACACCCTACGAGTTGGTGTATGGGAAGTAGGTACTTCTCCCCATAGAATTCCATATCGAAACCTTCAGGACTGTAGTACAAGTTGGCATGAACTTGGATGAAGCCCAGCAACAAAGACTCTTGCAGCTTAATGAGTTAGATGAAATCAGGCAGGAAGCACTTCAAAGAACCACCCTCATTCAAGAGCAGAGAACAAAATGGCATGACAAGTATCTCAAAAAGAAAAATTTTCAACAAGGATATTGGGCCCTGTTCTATGACAACAGATTCAAGAACTTCAAAGGTAATTTAACTACTCGTTGGATGGGACCTTACGAAATTGACACTATCTATGACAATGGTTCAATCAGGATAAATACAATTGACAAATTACAGACACCACTGCTTGTGAATGGTCACCGGTTGAGAATTTATAACAAACCCCTATCAAAAGAGGAATTTTTTACTCGTATACTACAGAATTCAGATATGCAGCTGATCAGTAAGGAAGAAGACCTTCCTACTGATCCACATTGATTGATTGGTTTATTTTCAAACTTTTGTACATAGGTGTGGATTGTATTTTGTTAATAAGCTGAAGGTAACAAGGGATTCTTACCTCCTTTTGTTTTACTTTTGCATTTTATCTTTGTAAGTAGATTTCTATAATTTATTTGATCCTTCAAGAACTTGCTAAACATCAATTTGTAGGCATCAAAAATACTCTACTCTGCTCCGGTACCAGAAATCCTATTCTAGTCCGATACCAGCAGTCCTGTGCTGGTCTGGTACCAAAAGTCTGTCCTTATATGGTACTATCAGGACACATAACCTAATTGACAAGGAATGCTATGCATATTTCAAAATCTTATGTCAATTAATATGAAGTATGAAGCCATGTAGCAACCACTTAAGCTGGAACCAAGAAGCCGAATGTAGCATCAAATGCCAACCCTTATGAAACAATAATTTATTTTGGTTCTGTTGCTGACTAAAGGGAAGTATCTTTAATTTCTTTGGTTTTTGTTGCTAAAAGGAAGAATTTTTAATTTCTTTTGGTTCCATTGCTAGCTAAAAGGAAGAATTTTTAATTTCGTTTGGTTCTGTTGCTAGCTAAAAGGAAGTATTTTAATTTCTTTTGGTTTTGCTGCTTGACAAAGAAGACATAATATTTACCTATGATTGTTAAAAGAACCATGCTTAATCTTCTTCAAACTATAGAGGTTTCCTTTATCCAGTATTTCATCATGATTAAAGGGATAAAAACTATATTAGCCTACAAGTAACTATCTCACCCTAACTATGCTTCAATAGTATTCATTGGATTATCTTTTCTAAAGAGTAACATATGCGTATATGAACACTCTATGTCATGGGCACACTAGGAAAACTTTTATGGAAGAGGATGTATCAATACCCTAAGGTAACTTTAGGTCATTCTCTTATGGACAAACTCAGACAAAATTATACATCTGGATCTAATGTGCAATACATAAGTTTATTTTTCCTTTAGACAAATCTTTAAATACATCCAAATAAGAGAATATACCTTCCAACCCAATACCATCCCAACTTGTAAAAAGGTTTTTAGATGATCCTCCCCTGTCCCCATGAAAAATCACTCTTTAATAAAAATCGAAATAGGTGACTATGGACAAGAAGCATCTAATGGAGGGTTTAAGAGACTAACCTGTCGGGATACTGAACAGGTCTACTAGCAGCGGGTACTAGTCTGTGGTATGACTAGGCAAACCCATCAGGGTACTGAACAAGCCTGTTTGCAATGGGGCATTCTGTCTGGGGAAGGGATGTCTCTCACTAATTATCACAACTACCCCACCGGAGTACTGAATAGGCTTGCTGTTAGTGGGTTCTAGTTGAGAAATGTCTCATCTATACTTGTCTGATTGAAAAATTCACTTTTTTCATCTAAAAAAATGAACTCTACAAGCAAAGGTCATTGTTGACATTCATGAGATACAAACTCCATATTAATAGAAAAGAAAATTACTACAAGAAAATGTCCATTTGAGAATTACCCTAAGTCAACTTTACCAATCTGACATCTAAAGCCTACATTACTTAAGAAGGAAACTTCTTAAGAGTGGAGCCCTAACTAGGCAGTCTAATCTACTTATACTATGAAATTTATCCATAACATCTAATGATAATAAATCTCTGAGGCAAGTTAGGTTGGATCTGTTCTTCTGACAAAAATATAAAAACCTCCCTGTTTTCACTGCTGAATGCTAGCCTTGTTAATAAGTCATCAAAATAAAGGCAATTTCAATTTTTTTAGGCATGTGATCATATGCTAGGTGATAAATGTACTTTTGGAATATGATTTGGTTTCTTTTCTCTTATCATCTTTTCTCCATTATGATACAGAGTGTTGAATCTTCTTGCATAAGGATATGCAACATCCTTGGCATGGGGGAGGGTCAAAGAGATCCTTCAGAACTCTTTTTCAAACTCACATATCATCTTCAGAAACCAGCATGTTCACCCTACAACCCTGCAGAACCAGACACAAAAGAAGATAAGCACGGAATAAAGAAGTTTCATGAAGTATAGGAAATTCCAGTACCAAGCTTCCAGAAAACTCCAGCCAAAAAAATATGAACTCTGACAATCTACAAGCTTCAAATACAAAGGCAATCACATATGCTATGGGTATTGATTATACAATGGTAAAAGTAAAGGTAACATGGTATTATTTATTTTCCTTTGCTTATAAAACTACAATAGGCATGAAAATGTATTCTAGATCTTATGACCTTAGTGTTAAAACCATGCACCTAACTTTCACTTCCATCATACCCATATGGTTAACAATAATCAATCCTCTCATCACATAAGCACTTGAAAATGATTGAAGGAAAAATCACATCAAAAGTGTGAATATGGAGCACGTCTAGTAATGATGAGCCACAAACATGCTTCATTCTTAAGCAATCACGAACGTATCTCGTGTCATGAGCCATGATTCAACATCAAATTCACCACTTAGAAGTCCAATCACCTATCCAAAACAACAATGATGCTTTGACACCCAACGTTTCATCCCCATCATTGCACTAACGGGCATAAATGAAATGGCTTATCTGGGTGGCGAAGCCATCTAGATGAGCCTCATCTTGCCTTAATTTTCCTTTGCGGCATCTTTACTTAAACTCATCGCTCGAATTAGTGATGCCATCACCATATTTTTTTTTCCGTTACCAACCTTTCTCTAGTTCCGAGCTTACTTCTCCCTATGATCTCCAATACCAAACCCTTACCCTCATAAGTTGACTAAATCCTTACACTATAGCCCGATTTTCACTCACATTTTATAAAGATGGTTGTAACTAGACATGAACTGGTCTTCCAGATTTATAGAGAGACCGAGGAGTTCCATTTGTGTAGAGAGAAGTATGCTAGAGTGGGATGGATGCCATTTTTGGAGAAATTCACAGGCTGTCATGAGAAGGTATCTCACGCATTTATTCAGGGTTATGATGGAGAGATTGCGCACATAGGCAATCTGTAGCTAACAATCAATGAAGCAACTTTAAGGGAAGCCATGGGATTACCTAACAGAGGAGCCAAGTATTTCAAAGGAGTAGGAATCAACAAGGAAATGTGTCAACAATTTCTGAAAGAAGACCATCAACACCCTGATTGGAAAAAGGGGATTCCTAGGAACTATATCAAGGAAGAGTATCATCCA
>ML777133.1:604591-616138 GCA_009831015.1 Picea engelmannii | reverse complement strand
ATATATATATATATATATATATTATGAGAAGTATTTTTTTAAGTCATGGCTATTCATTGGGAGGGTGTCAGATTATCCCCTCAGATCCTGCAATCGGTATGTGCCTGCCCCGATCTTCTCGGCCACCTGAAAAGGTCTGAGCCATAGATTTTGTAACTTTGAGTTTTTTCCTTTGGACTCATTTTCTTTATCCCACTTCAAGACTAGGTCTCCTACCTAAAAAAAAAAAAAATTGGCCCTATGTTTGTCGAACCATATTTTAAATACCTTCTAATGAGCGGTGAACTTGACTTTATCCTTTTCTCTTTCTTCATCCAACATGAGAAGGGTATCAATTCTTTGTTGTAGAGCAGATGAGGGCTGACCTCTTGATGCCTGGGCAAGATGTAAAGATGGAAGATACAATCCATTTGGAAGAATGGATTCTTGTCCATATACCAAAAAATACGAAGAGTTTCCTATGGATTCTTTAGGAATTACTCTATCTATCCATAGGGAATTATGAAGCAAATTATGTCAATACCTCTTATTTTCAACGACTATTTTGTTTTTAAATTATCACCAGGTTTTTATCATTTGACTCTGCCACCCCATTCCACTGTGGATAGTAGTTCACATAATATCTTATTATGATCCCCTTATCAAGGGAAAACTCTATCAAGCACATGGAATAAAATTTAGTAGCATTGTAAAAAACGAGGATGAAGGGCATCCCAAACACCGTTATTAGTTTATGTTCTAAAAATTGGATCACTGCCTTTTCATTAATGTGCATTAGAGGGATAAACTTTGTCCATCTCATGAAATAATTTGTCGCAGTCAAGATATACTTATGTTGTTTTGAATAATTGGGAGTAATTTATCCTATGACGTCTATTCCCCATTGCTCAAAAGGTATGGATATGGTCACCGACTGGAGTGGAATGGCTGTACCCATTTCCCTACCGACACTTACTTGAAAATATTTACATTTCTTGGCATATGCATGAGCATCCCTAAACAGAGTAGGAAAATAACAACCAACCCTTAATATTTTGTGAGCCATGGTTTCTCCTGCAAAATGTCCACCTGTTGGACTGTCATGAAGTTCTCTCAGTACCTTTTGCATCATCATGTTCAAGACATATAAGGAGTATTACATCATAGTTTACATAGAAAAGGACAAAATTTATGAGGTGATATTCAGAGGACTTTAACCTGAGAGCTCTCATGTCTCTAGGGTTTAGGTTTTTTGGATAGATTCCATTGTGTAGGAGATAAGAAAGGTTTTCATACTAGGATTCTTTCCCAGGAGAAAATAATAAGGTTTCTATGCACCATAATTGCAACTCATTTTCCCAACCAGAGTCTTCTATGTTGATCATATCTTGGGCCTCAATAGTCATTTTACACAATCCTTGACCCTTGACTATTTTGGTAGGTTTTATGTCTAGATCGAATTCCTCAATAATTTCAATTCAATTTCCCCTCCTTTCTTCCATTTCTTGTTGGGTTAACAAAGATCAGACTGCGGGGTGAGGGACTATGACTTTAGTGTTATTCTTTAGAATATAGGATCTGAAGTGTCTGACCACTTTATAAAATGAGTATTCCTATTTTTCTATAGCTGGATAGTTCAGATCGGATCCTTGAAGGTTAGTTCTCATAAATGATACTAGTGCATCATTGTTTTCTTCATCCTTTTGGGTAAGTACTGCTACCAAGGATTGGTCAGAAGAAAAGGTATAAAGGAAGAAATATTTGTTGAAATCAGGGATTCGTAGTGCTGGTGCTTGGGATATTGCACTTTTGATGTTGTTGAAATTGCCTTTCCTTTCTTCATTCCATTTAAACTCTGCATCTTTGTGAATAAGTTTTTGTAAAGTTTTAACAGTTTCAGCGAAGTCAGGAGTAAATTTTCTCACAAAGTCGATTTTCCCAAAGAAGGATTGCATGGTCTTTTTATTGTGAGGCAAGGGGAGTTGAGCTATCGCTTTTATTGTCGATGCTAATACCTCCTTGAGACATGATATGACCTAATGATTTTCCTTCCTCTACACCAAAGATGGTTTTCTTAGGGTTCAAAGATATTCCATATTTCCTACACCTTTTAAAGATCTGATTCAAATGTTGAATGTAGTCTTCCTTGTTTTTTAGTATATTGTTATGTCATCTAAATAGACTACCACACACTTGTTAATCAACCCCCTGAAAATCTATGTCCAGAACCTCTGGAAGGTTTCTCCTTAGTTAATAAACCCAAAGGGCATGCGCTTATAAGAATGTTGGACATATTGTCATTCATGTGTTGTCATTGATGTCAACAATCATAATAAGAAGAGAAACAAGGTTAAGCTCATAAGGGTTAGAAAATGTAGATATAGTCTAAAGCAATTCATGATTATTATTGATCACAATAGGATCAACAATTTTTCTATGATAAAATATCAGGAGGGTTAGCAAATGCAGAGATAAAATCTCAGAAGAAAAATCGTAAGTTTAGGGTGAAGAGCCTCAACAGTTGTTCAATCAAAATAAAGAAGCCTCAACAATGGTCCAATCATGAGATCAATAGTGTTCATTGTCTAAATATTACGAACATCGATCATATGAGTGACTGTGGGCTTGGGGATCATTGGAGGATCATCACCATCAGATCTACAAGCCAGATTAATGACATCGATGAATTGTGGGGAGTGAAAGAAGAATTAAACAACTCGCTAGTTCTAATTCCATAATTAGTCTAGATCGTCAGATCTCATAGACTCAGATATCGACGACTATGGTTGATCCAACAAGCGATCAGTTTAATGCAGATTAAGTTGTGAACATCAGATGTGAAATCACCATATCAACGACAACGATGAATTGCGGAGATCGAAAGGAGAATTAAATATCATGCTAGTTCCAATACTGGAATTAGTCAGGACCATCCGATCTTATAGATTCGAATATCGACGATTGTGGTTGACTCACCAACAATGCACAACTTCCAATTGTAGAGTTTGGGTGACGAGTTATATCACTCGCAATTTGTGGTTCCGCAATCACCCTTGATCGTGGATCTTCTTCTAGAATCTTCAGCACCATTGTATCAGTTTTGAGTGGAAGGATAGGATAAGCGGGGAAAAATGATTGAGAATTTGATTAATCGAATACCCTTCAGTCGTCAGATCAAACCTGAATTCTCTTCAACTGTTGAATCATTTTCGAGTGGAAGGATAGGATAAGCATGGTAAGATCTTAGATCTCAATTATGCGAATTTTCGTCAGTCATTGGATCATTCCAAGTGGAAGGACAGGATAAGCTAGCAAATATGCATCACAGACAGATCGAGCCATCGATCTAGGATCATGATCGATGAATAACATTCAGTTCAGGTCCAAATATGAGAGGAGGTTATTGTTCGGGGAATTTCACTTCAAAAGTATTGGAAACTTGAAAGTTGAATTACGCGAAGCCCGAAATCAAAAATGAATAAGGACCATTGGATCTGGAGGATATACAATGACCGTTGGATTAGGGTTGTTGGTTAGTATACCACGTCAGCAAGGACACATGGCAGACCATGTCATTAGACCACGTCTACAAGGACATGTGACAGACCATGTCAGCAAATACACATGCCATAATCAGATGATGAAAAGCGTCAGGAGGAAATTGGCTCGTGCCATGTCAACAAGTGACAAAATCAAGTTACGTCACTCTGGGAGAATTGCTTCGGGAGTTTCACCACCAATAAATGTCAAAAGTCCTGAAGTCCCAAAGGATGAAGGTTCAAAGTTGCTCTCAGTCGTCGATCTGAGATACCCTTCGATACTATCTTGACCGTTAGATCCAGGAGATGAACATGTGCCACATGAGGAGATCCACATCAGCAAAACCACGCTAGCAAGGACACATGGTGCAATCAGACAATGACAAGTGTCAAGTTGATTTGGCATTTCAGGTATGTGTGAATCATGAATTTTAGTGACACGCTACAACTACTCATCTCGTGACATGTCATCAAGTGACGTAAGTAATTTATGTCACTACGAGAGTTTTTCTTCGGGAGTTTTACCACCATCACTTGCCCAAAGTCCCGAATGCCGAAATTCCAAAGTGGACACGAGACATCCGATCTGAATATCACTTCGGGAGCATTCTTTCCCGTCGCTCTAATACAGTGGAAGGATAGTGTAAGTGGAAGCGTTAACTGATAACAAGTGGTCCCCACCGTTTATGACTTACTCAGTAGGTGATCACTCCGGAGGAAAGAAGAGGTTGAGATTTAAAATCTCCCAAGTCTGGAGACCGGAAGGAGATCTCTACCATCGATCTGATGTTAGGTGTACTCTCAATCATTGATCAAAATACAGTGGATGGATAGCATAAGAATAATAGCTTAAGTCCAGAAGAAAATGGTGTCCATCTATATCATTTCTTTATTAAGTCATGGCCGTTGGATTAAGCAATGAAAGGATAGATGTAAGGATCATATATGACCATTGATCTGGTTTCGTAAAATAAATGTAAACAGTCCAATCTGTTCAGGAAATCTGATTCAGAATTTTTGAAAGGTTTCAAGCCCAAAAGTTCCAAAGGGCGAAGTGTCAAAGTTTCGACAACCATCCATCTCATCAAAATATTGAATCGTGGTCGTTGATTCTGATAAAGCACTCAAGCACTCGTTTGGTCTAATGTCTGGTCACCACTGTTGATCATATGAAATAAGAAATAAAGGAAAAAGATAATACACCGATTAAATAGATAAGTATGTGGTTATATGGCTGTGATCATATGGTTTGAAGGAAGCGCCTCATACAGGTTTCATTCGACAGTGAGTTACACCAGAAAAACACAGACAATCATTAAAAGATCGAATGTGATATGTTGGTGAAACGAGAATGCAGCAGAAGCATGAGTATGATATAATGAGTTTATTCATGGTTGTGATCAACTCATTTGGACAAACGAACCGATACATAGTCATGATTGAAAGAGAGTTAAATCATGAAAACATGAATAAAGAAATAAAAAGGAAAATGATATTAATTAAAGTTTAAAGATTAGCATTTTAAATGAAAATTTACAATGGTTCAAATATCAAAAGCCACAATGATTCAAATTCACATCAGTTGGAAGACTATATAAACAAAAAGGAATTGTGTGAAGACTGTAGTTGACTTTGTTGAAGTATATATATTTATATATAATGGATTGAATGAAAGTTCATTCTATCAGGTTGGTGCATGTTTACAAGTTGGGTCTTGTATGAGGATTGGATTCCTCACATCTCAGTTGGATCTGAGATCAACAAGTTGGGACCTGTTATGAGGATTGGATTCCTCATTTCTCAGTTGGATCTGAGAACTACAAGCTGCTTCATGTAACAGAGAGTTGGGTCTCTCATAATTGTATGAAGATGATATTCAAAGATTGATCTTATGTATACATTAACATTAAATAAATAAATAAAGTATTTATTGTTTTATATATATTGATTGAGAAAATGAAATAAATATTTGTTGTTCAGTTACTTTGTGAAAAGTGGAAAATTGTCCTAAGTTTTGTGACACTGATTCACCCCCGACCTCTCAGTGTCAAGTACCTATTTTCATCAATTGGTATCAGAGGAAGTTCCTTCATCACAGTTTAAACACTGAAGGTAGTTTCAGAAGAAATGGGTGGACAAATTGCTATCTCCACAAATGAAGCTCCCTTATTTGATGGAACAAATTATTTATCATGGAGAGAAAATATGAAAAGATATATGAAGTCAAGAGGATCTAGAGTTTGGGATTCGGTAGTAAGTAAGACTTGGCACTTAACTACTTCAAAGAGAAAATCCAAAACTACAAAATAAGCAAAGAGAAACAATTCAGTAGCCTTAAAAGAAATTTAGGATTGATTGTCAGACCAAGTCAAAGAAAAGATGAAGCACTACAAATCTGCTAAAGAATTATGGCTCCAACTAGAAAATTGTTATCTAAATGAAACACAAGAAGAAACAAAATCCTATCAAATTGAGGCATAAGAATATAATGAAGAGGATTCCTATCAGAATAAAGAACAAAATTCATAAGAAGAGAGTTCTTATCAAGATAATAAATAAAATAAAGAAAAGAAAAATTGCAATTAGATTGAAGAACATAATACAGAGAAATACATTTCTAATCAGTATGAAATACAGGACTTGATGCAAATATAATTCAATAGTGAGGAATACAACCTCATCAAGGAATTGATTCATACCTCAGTAATCACTAAAGAAAGATTACATAATCTTAAAACTGATGTTGCAACTGCTATAGGTGTGAGTCGATTGGAACCAAGAAATTATATGAATATTAAAGTTCCTGTGGAGGCTCTTGATAGTCTTGAGTACACAAATATGTGCACTCTAGAAGAGTTGGAGAAACTCCAACAAAAGGATATGTTGCTACTTCAGCAGTTAGATCATTCTAACCATGAAAATTTTGAACAAAGAGTTCAGCTGGAAGAAAAAAAAGAGGAGATTAAGAAATTGAAGAATGAAATCAGTCAGGCAAAAGAAGAATCATGTCATAAGTTGGAAGTGGAAGTTGTGAATATTAGAAAGGAGGTTGAGAATTCAAACACTCAACTTGAGGAAATTAAGTAAAGTAAAGAAGACCTAAAAATCCAGTTAACAAGGAAAGAAAATTATTACCACGTGCTGGAAATCATCAATTTCAAAAAGATTAATGAAAGTACGAATGCAGATTTGATGACTCAAATTGTAGAACATAATAAAAAGGAAGAATCTCATAAGATCGAAATAACTAAAAAGGAAGAATCATGTCAAACGTTTGAATTGGAAGCTATCAAACTCAAAAGGATTAAGATAGAATATGAAGAAGAAATCAAAATATTGAAAACTAAAGCTTTTGATCTAACAAAAGAGATGGAAGAATTAAAGACATTTGAAAAAACTATTAAATTCAAAGAAGTCTTGGATGAGACAGAAGAAATAGTCATCAATCTAAAGACCCATCTTGGGCATGCTAAAGAAGTGGATGAAGCCCTTAAAATTCAGTTGACTAAAAAGGAATAATTATGTCACATGTTGAAGTTAGAAATAGTCAATCTCAAAAAGATGAATGAAAAAGAAATTAATATTATTAATTTCCAGAATAGCTCAGCTATCTTTGTTAAGATTTGGAAGAGCCAAAAATCAGATGATGACAAAACTAGTCTTGGATACAATAAGAAAGAAGACAATAACAAATGGGGCACCATTTACAAAGATGAGAAAGGATCATCCTTCTTAAAAGGAAAGATGCAAGTACAATGAAATTACAAGTCATGAACTTTGTTAAGGAGGATAGCTTTAGAAGTAAAAAGGAAGAAGAAAATCAAATGAAAGATCCTCCAAGTCAAAATAAAATCAAGAATGGAAATACCTTTAATGGATATTGTTTTTCTTGTCATAGATTTGGCCATAAAGAAATAGACTGCAAGAAACTAAAGAAAGGATATACAAGAAAATCCAAAAACTCAATTAGATGTTGGAGATGTAATTTTGTTGGGCACACAACAAAATTTTGTCATACAGTGAGATGTTACAATTGTGATAGGTTTGGGCACAAATCCCAAAACTGCAAGAATACAAAAAGTCAATATTTGAATAATTCATTCAAGTCAATGTCAAATCCTAATAAAAGTTGGAAGAAGAAAGGAGATGACAAATATCCAAAAACACAATTAGAAAGAGAAGATCCAAAAAGTAGAATATCTCATAGAAAGATATGGAGAAGAAAATATGAAGGAGAAAGAAAGAAAGATGTTATTAAACCTGGAAATGATGTACATGACATTCTGCAGAGACAACAAGAGGAGAGACCCTGTCAGAAAAAAACTACCCTTTTAGAAACAAAGGGGGAGAACAATCAGTAAAAACTCAGGGGAAGTATTTTGGTTAGTAAATAATAAAGTAATTAGATTAAGTTTTGAAAATACTCTATCACTAGAAAAATTGGTATCAAGAAGACTACTCATTTGAAACACAAAAATCCCAATCAATTGAGATACCTTTTCAGAAACAAAGGGGGAGAGTAGTCAGAAGCAGAGAGGGAGAATATTGACAAAAGGATTCATTAAGTTATGACGGGAAAAATGCGATTGAAGGAGGAGTTACCAATGGTCAAGTCTCTAATCAAAAGTATTTAGACAGACAGATCATAGGAGAAGAAACCCTTTTCCATTGATGTCAAAGGGGGAGAGTAACTTCATAGGAGAGATGCAACATCACAGGGGGAGTTTGTGTACGAAGTTAGTGTGTTTCCCTCAATGACAAAGGGGGAGATTGTTGGACATATTTTCATTCATGTCAACAGTCATAATAAGCAGAGAAGCAAGGTTAAGCTCAAAAGGGTTAGAAAATGCAGAGATAGGCTAAAGAAATTCATGATTATTGTTGAACACGATAGAATCAACAATGTTCCTATGATAAAAGCTCAGGAGGCTTAGCAAATGCAAAGATTAGAGTTCGGAAGGAAAAGTGTAAGATTAGGGTGAAGAGCCTCAGTAACTGTCTGATCAAAGTCAAGAAGCCTTAGCAACTGTCTAATCAGAGTGAAGAAGTCTCAACAACCACCTGACCAAGATATTGATTGTGTTGATCATCTAAATATTACAGACGTCAGTCATATGAGTGACCTTGGGCTTGAGGATCATTGGAGGATTGTGACCATCGGATATGCAAGCCATATCAATGACATCGATGAATTGTGGGGAGCGAAAGAAGAATTAAACAACCCACTAGTTCTAATCCCACAATTGGTCTAGATTCTCAGATATCATAGACTCAGATATTGACGACTGTGGTTGATCCAACAAGTGATCAGTTTAAGCTAGATTAAGTCATGACTGTCAAATGCACAATCACCATATCAGTGGCAGGGATGAATTGTGGAGATCGAAACGAGAATTAAATATCATGCTAGTTCCAATCCCACAATTATTCAGGACCGTCTGATCTTATAGTTTCGAAGATTGACGATTGTGATTGACTCACCAACAGTTCACAACCTCTAATTACGAAGTTTGGGTGATGAGTTAAATCACTCGCAAGTCTTAGTACTGCAATCATCCTTGATCGTGGATCTTCTTCTAGAATCTTCACAACCGTTGGATCACTTCTGAGTGGAAGGACAGAATAAGTGGGGCAAAATGATTGATAATTCGATTAACCGAATACCCGTTAGTTGTCGGATCAAACCTGAATTCTCTTCAACCGTCGGATCATTTTCGAGTGGAAGGATAGGATAAGCATGGTAAGATCTGAGATTTCAATTATGCGAATTTTCATCAGTCGTTGGATCATTCCAAGTGGAAGGACAAGATAAGATAGAAAGGTTGCATCATAGAAATATCGAGCCATTGATCTAGAATCATGATCGACGAACAACATTCATTTCAGGTCCAAATATGACAGGAGGTTATTGTTCATGGAATTTCACTTCGGAAGTATTGGAAACTTGAAAGTTGAATTACCCAAAGCCTAAATTCCAAAATGAATAAGGACCATCGGATATGGAGGATATATGATAACCGTTGTATCAGGTTTGTTGGTCAGCAGAGCACGTCAGCAAGGACACGTGGTAGACCATGTCAGTAGACCACGTCAGCAGACCACGACATAAAAAAACATGTGGCAGACCACGTTAGAAAACCACGAAAACAAAAGACATGTGGAAGACCATGTCAGCAGACCATGTTAGAAAACATGGATGGCATAATTAGATGATGACAAGCGTCAAGTGGATATTGGCTTGTTCCATGTCGACAAGTGATGTAAGCAAGTTATGTCACTCTAGGAGAATTGCTTCAGGAGTTTCACCACCAAGAAATGTCAAAAGTCCCGAAGTCCCGAAGGACAAAGGTTTGAAGTCCCTCTCATCCGTTGATCTGAGATACCCCTTGATACTATTATGACTGTTATATCAAGGAGATGAACATCTGCCACATGAGGATATCCATGTCATCAAAACTACGTCAGAAAGGACACATGGCGTAATTAGACAATGACAAGTTTCAAGTTGATTAAGCATTTTAGGAACATGTGAATCATGAATTTGAGTGACACACGACATCTAATCAGCTCGTGACACATCATCAAGTGACATAAGAAAGTTACATCACTACGAGAGTTTTTCTTCGAGATTTTTACCACTAGCACTTGCCCAAAGTACCGAAGTACAAATGCCTAAGTCCTGAAGTAGACACGAGATGTCCGATATGAAGATCACTTCGGGAGAATTCTCATCCATCGATCTACTACAGTGCAAGGATAGTGTAAGTGGAAGTGTTAATCGACAACAAGAGGTCCCCACCATTTATGACTTACTCAGCAGGTGATCACTCCGGAGGAAAGAAGAGGTTGAGATTTAAAATCTCCGAAGTCTAGAGACCCGAAGGAGATCTCGACTGTCGACCTGATGTCGGGTGTACTCTCAACCATTGATAAACATATAGTATAAGGATAGAGAAATATAAATAGCCAATGTCTAGAAGGAAATGGTGGTCATCCATCTCATTGCTTGATTAAGTCTTGGCCATCGGATTAAGCAATGAAAGGATAGATGTAAGAATCGTATATGACCATTGATCTGGTTCCATAAAATAAATGTAAACCATCTGATCTATTCAGGAAATATTATTTGGATGTTTTGAAATGTTTCAAGACCAAAAGTTTTGAAGGGATAACTGTCGAAGTTCCGACAGTCGTCCATCTCAATAGAAGATTGAATCATGACCGTTGATTCCGATAAACTGCTCAAGCGCTCATTTGGTCTAGTGTCTGGTCACCGTCGTTAATCATATGAAATAAGAAATAAAGACAAAAGATAATACAACAATTAAATAGATAAGACTGTGGTTTTATGCCTGTGATCATATGGTTTGAAGGAAGTGCCTCATATAGGTTTCATTCAACAGTGAATTACACCAGAACAACACAAAGAATTGTTAAAAGATTGAATATGATCTATTGGTGAAACGAGAACATAGCAGAAGCATGAGTGTGATGTAATGAGTTGATTCATGTCTTTGATCAACTCAGGAGGAAAAATGAACCGATACACAATCATTATTGAAAGAGAGTTAAATCATGAAAAAATGAATAAATAAATAAAAAGGAAAATGATATTAACTAAATTTTAAAGATTATCATTTTAAATGAAAAAGTACAATGGTTCAAATATCAAAAGACACATGGATTCAAATTCGCACTAGTTGGAAGACTATATAAACAAAACAGAATTGTGAGAAGATTGTAGTTGAATTTTTTGAAGTATATATATTTATATATAATGGATTGAATGAAAGTTCATTCTATCAGGTTGGTGCCTGTTTACAAGCTGGGTCTTGTATGAGGATTAGATTCATCACATCTCATTTGGATCTGTGATCAACAAGCTGGGACTTGTTATGAGGATTGGATTCCTCATTTCTCAGTTGGATTTGAGAACTACAAGATGGGTCTTGTAACAAAGAGTTGGGTCTCTCATAATTCTATGAAGATGATATTCAAATATTGATCTTATGTATTCATTCAATTTAAA
>ML777133.1:580649-604541 GCA_009831015.1 Picea engelmannii | reverse complement strand
CCCAGTTGTCTCAAAGGTAGATTTTAATCAATCATCTTCTAAAACCAAGACCTGGTTATATGCTGAGAAACCGTCTAGGAGAGAATTTTTTTTAGAGCCGGACATTTTCTATAGGATTTGTTCCATGGGTTGGACTGGATAGTTATCCTTCTTCGATGCTCTGTTAAGGTTTCTAAAATCCACACACATGAGGATCTCTCCAGACTTATTTCTGACAGGAACCAGATTAGCTACCCAGGCAGAGTGTCTTACCTGCAAGATAATCTTGGCATCTAATAATTTATTTAGCTCTTAATACATCATAGGTTACAGATATGGATGGTACTTCCCAATATTTTGTTGAAAGGTTTTTACTCTAGACTTTAACAATATTGTATGTTGGATAATCCAAGCATCATAAGTTTTCAATTCTCGGTAGGACCAAGAAAATACATATTGATATTCTTTAAACAGTTTGAGATAATATTTCCTATATTCTTTGGACATTGTCTTACCCAAATTGACATTCTTGGGGTTCTTAGGGATTCCTATGTTTATAGTCTCATATATGGGACATGAGCTCCCTGGTTTTGCATTCTTTGTCCCTCTAAATCTTTCCCTTAGGTAGAAAAGGTTCTCGATATTGGCCACTCCTTTTGGTATCGTGTGAAACTTTGGTTTGTCATCAAAGTGACTTGTTCCCTTCTTTTGTTCATGGAGATTTGATTATGTGAGTATTTCTTGTAATATTTCATCTTCAATGGAGAAATCCTTGAAATTCTCTTGATTAGTTAGGAAATATACAATGAGTTCATCCCCTCCAAAGACTTTCCAATCAGAAATGTTGTTAAGTACCGACAGTATGTAAAGAAGTTCTACTGCAAACCTTGAGGCTTCATAGTCTTCTAAAGGAGATAATCTTGAGGCCGTAGTGCCTAGAGCATCAACAAGCATATTTTGCATCCTAGGAACATCGGTAATGTTGAAGGCCTCAAAATTTTCTATTAGTCTGTGTACCTCTTGCTAGTAATTTATTAAGTGAGGTGAATTGCAATGGATAGTATTCTTAACTTTCCTAATGATAATTTCAGAGTCTCCAAAAACATTCAATTCCTTGATGTTTAAGTCAATGTCTTTCTTTAGTCCCTAGACTAGAGCTTCAAATTCAGTAGTGTTATTAGTGCATTCAAATTCTAATCTACAGGATAATAAGTTTTGTTTCCCCTTTGGTTCAATGAGGATGCATCCTTCTCCCGACCCCTCTTGCAATTTAGAACCATCAAAGCGCAATGTCTAAATTTGTGGGGGGGAATTTCTAACTTCTTCATGTCTAGCTATTTTTTCACTTTCAACCTCCTTGTCTGCTACTTATGTCAGAGAGTCTTGACAGAGGATTGTTTCTCCTACACCCACTAGTAAGTCTATTTGGAATATCATTTCATATTTTTGTGTAGGAGGTATGTCAAAAACATGAGGGGCGAAATTACCGAAAACAAAATCACAGGAGTAGTTTCCTAACACAGGGAACTCTGTCGACAAGGATTCATTTTTGGTCTCTAAATCAGTGGAAATATGTTTGAGATATCTTTCTCTGTCAATCCTGATCATTTTTGTATGTCCTTTTAATGGAAACCAAAGGTGAGCCCAGTCGGTAATGAAGTATTCATTTAATTTCTCAGACCAGTCTCGACTAAGTAGCATTCCATAGGCCTCTAGGATGTCTACTATGATTATGTCAATTACTTGCAAAAATTTGGTGTGTGTAGCAGTTCTAATCATGACATATTTAAGCTCCCCAATGACCTTTACCTGATTCCTATATAATTGTATAACGTGTTTATCACTTTTTAGTGGGGTTGCATTCAATTTAATACAGATTGACAATGGCATGACATTTGAAGATGCCCCTGAATCGACTAGAAAATTATGTAGATTTATGTTAAAAACCTCAAATGTCAAAAGGAAAGGAGGAACAAAAGGCTTTCCTCTTTTGTCTAAAGAAAAAGAATTCACACTTGACTTCTTTGTTAAATATGTAGGAGATGGGACCTCACCTTGATCAGTGCTTGTTATAGGGGTATCTATTAATTTTAAGGCCTGTAATAGAAAATCCTTTTGTTGAGGGATCCTACACATGTCCATGACAGACACGTTGGTCTTCATCTTGTTTAAGTATTCTACCACATTGTAGTCTAACTTAGGATATTTCATGTGTGTATGTTTTTGGGATTTTTTTGAGAAGAAAATAGGGGTTTGGGGTGATTGGCCACTTGATTTCCTAGAGATAATTGAGTAGTGGTGGGATTACTTTGGATCGGTTGATTTTTACTTCACGTTTGTATAGTCGTAATTTCATTCGAGGGTCCCTACACCTCAGCAACATTGTTGAAAGGTATTGGTTGATCGGAATCCCATATCAACATGGCAGTCTCTTCAGGTGGTTATTGACTTTCTTGATCAATAACACCTATTTTTGAGCCTCTGGGTTGTTCGGTTAGAGATAATTCATATAGGAATCAATTAGCCATTAGATTCATAGCATGAAACCATTGGGGGAAGTCCCTTTTTGAACGGTTTTCTTGATGGTATGTGTAGAAGGAGTCAGATGCTATGTTCCCTAAGTCAATGTTTAGGTTAGATGGGAGAGGTTCTATAGCTTTGAAGGGTGGATTTATTTTTAAAAGGGGTTTATAAGGTCTTTGATTTTGGTTTCCTTCCCCAACACTCCTTTTCATATCAACGATCTCGTTAGAGATTTTTTTATCATCTGTTGTAGGTTTTCTAGATCCCCTCCCTCTTTCTCAGGACATTGTTTTGTTTTTTTTCTTGGGGGTCTTGTTAACAAAAGGCCTCTCTTAGGTAGAGGTTTTGTTTCCTTTTTTATTAGTGAGATTTGATCTTCTTTGCATCCTTTCATTTCGAATTCAGTCATTTTATCTTCTTCAAAAATTTCACCTAAAGTATGTTTGGAAACCCTTTTTACAAACATGGAAATAGAAGTTGGGAGAGAATTAACGTATACTTTGATTTGAAACTCCTAGGTAGGTTTAGCCTCGGGTTGGAATTTGTTCAAAATGGTGGTGATTCTTTGGTTGAAATCTTTAACTTTTTCTTTTCGAGTCATAGTGGAGGCGAAAATTTCAGCCATTAAATCTTCTATAGTAGTTTCTTCAGAAAATTTATCCAAAAAATCATTTTGAAACCTTATCCAGCTAGTTATGGAACCAACTGGTAGGTTGAAATACCAAGTTGAGGATAAATTTTCAAAGGTGTAAGGGAAAATTCTGCACACTACATCTTCTTGTTTCACATTCATCAAACTTATATCTAATATGAACTTCTTAATATGGTCCTCAGGAAATCCATAGGTTTTGAGGTCAAATTTAGGAAGCAATATTTTTGGATGTTTGGGTAGGTTATGCACCTGTTCTGGGATTGCCAAAGAATATCTGGCTGACCATGGTTGATTGTATCTAGGATGATCTCTCCTTTATCCATTGTTAACATTATTATCATCCATGTCTTCTGGTTTGGAAACTGAGCGATCTGAGTTAGACCCTTCCTCTTCGAATTCCAAATCGCCAGGTTCAGAGTAATTACCAACTGGTGTTTCGGGTATCAGATTAAGGGGTTGTTCGATCTCTGTGAAGGAAAAATCTATTAGGTATTCTACTGTGTGAACAAATACCTGGTCATGGGTGTCAACTACTGGTCTGCTTATTTTTTTTCTTCGAGGAAGTAAAGGAGCTAAAGGTAATGCTTCGATCTATCGGGCATAAGCTCAGGTAATTAAACTGAACTTATTTAACTCTTTGTGGGGAGGAGCGTAAGGTATTTCAGGGTACAGGTGTTTTTCCTCTTTGTGTTGAGGTGAGTTACTCATATCAAGAGTACTCTCTTTATGTGGGTTGTATTGAGAATGACTAGACATGCATGTGGGGTATTTTGAATCTATAGACTATGTGGGTAATATTATTAGAAATATTATTAGCCATTCATTCGTTTATACAGAAGCGTCAATTTTGTTTAGGGGTCTAAGGTCCCTTTAACTCAACAACAGGAACCAAACCCTCTTAAGAGGCCCAATTAGACTCGTAAGAGTTTGATGAGTGGTAAGGTTTTCCAGATTCATGATCTGGTTGGAATTATCAATGGACTTTAATGGTGATTGAAAAATGTGTATCTTATGTTAAGCCTTTCCTCAAGCTATGTAGTTCTCTTTTTGGTTCTTTTCTAACATTTATAACAAAATAAAGATAGAGATTTAAACTAGATGACAGAGGGAACCAAATTATGTGTTGGGGGAAGTTTGGATTGCAGGATAACCTTTATACCTTAGCATGCAACCGAAGAAGATATAAACTACTTTAGACTATAATTAATACCCTTTTGATTAGTATACATTCAACATTGTATGAGATAATAGATACAGAAAGGAAATATATACATGACAAGAAGTTAGTGAAAGAAAATAATTTTTCAATGCTCTATTATCAATCATAGGTTAACACAATCGATTTTTGTTCATCAACTAGAATAAAAGAACTGTTAAAACATTATAAGATAACTTTAAATAATAGATACAAAAACTCTTAGTCAGTATAGAAACAAATATTTAATCCGAAGACAAAGATAACCCCCCTTGATCTAGTCACATTCATGCCTCAGATGAAAGAAGTGTCTTTGGTTCTAAATAGAGCTTCTTAATTAAAATAACTTGCACATAAATAGTTCTCTTACAAATTCCAGAACAAGTCTTTCTCTCCAAAACCATTGACCCTTTGTCCAAGTTCATTTCCCTTATTTATAAAAAAATAACTAAAATAAAAATATCTACTAAAGTTGTGTTAAGTTAAGAAAATGCCATGTGGGGGATTTTATCTATATGTTCTCTTTTGCTTCTCTTTTGATCATATAGTGGTTTTAATGAATTGGATTGTTCTTCTCGTACTCTAGTCACTTGAAGAATAGATATTCACATGTGTTTTCATATGGTAACCTGTGTTGATCCATTAGAGCAGAGAGGACCTCCTTTATCTCTATTTCCCATTCTGTGTAATTGATTATCTTGACACTTAAGCATTGTAGGACTGCAAGAGATTTAATCATGGGTTCCATGAACTTATTCACTTAACACGAGATCATTCTTGAAATCTGTGAAACATATGCTTCCCATGCCAGGTCTTTCTCTTCATGTTGTTTAACTATGTCATGCAAATCGTTGAAATCCCCTGGTGGACCAAACTTTGGTAAATCAATGTTCCTAATTTCACGATTGATTTTCTCCAAACTTTTCTCATACTCTTCCCATATTTCTTTCATTTTCTGCTGAGGTTCCTAGACCATGATTACCTAGTGTTCAGTTTCCTTCCTTATTCAGGCGATGCTTCTATCCATCAACACTCGGATGCCATGATCTTCTGTATCTCGACTCTTTTTCACTTCGTTGATGTAGTCTATCTTTTATAAGTATTGATGTGCCTTCTCATACCATTGTTCCATGTATTTACAGGTTTCCAACCCCATGAGGGTATCTTCTTGGAAATGAGCTATGCAAGTAGTGAAGATATATCTTTCACTTGTGAATTGTGCATACATTTCTCAAAACTCACACTTCAAGAGTACCACCACTTGTGTTGAATTTTGGTAGTACTCTGCTTGATTTCACATATGGTATAGTTCTTTCTTCATGGAGGCCACCTCCCTTTCATCCATTTTTTCCTTGGCTAAAGTAGCTTCGACTATGGCCATCCCTTCTCAGACTAGCTCAATCACTTCAGAAGTACAAAATACCTTGTTGAGTCAAGTCTTAAATTCAGGAGTGTAAATGTGATCTACACAATCTACCACAGAATCCGCACCATGCTTAGGATTAAATGCAGTGTTGGTTGGCAACGTAGGACAGGATTATTTCATAGTTCATCGAAGAATTCAAATTTCAACTATTGGTCAGCGTGCGAGATTGTGGTGTATGTTGCATGTTATGTCTCATCTCAGCTAGAGGTGTCCCATCAAATTACCAAGCCTCTAAGAAAATAGTATGATCGGTATCGGGGATAAGCAGGATCACAGATCAACCAGGGTTGTCGACGTCGACGAGTAAAGGTTTTAATTATAACCACGAGTTCATTCTCCTTAGAAATCAACCTATAGTCAATTATTGTATCGGCATTTGTGGATTGTATTTGACATTGTTTTGTTGGTGCCTCTAGGCAAAAGTTCCGATGCCGACCCAAAACTGATCCACGGTGCTGACATGGAAATATAGATATGAAACGAGGGACACCAAAATATGATGTGTGTAATACCTGAGTGTAACATACCCCGCCACCCAAAGGCTGAGGTACCCTACCTTCAAGCCCACCCTTGGACTTATTTCTCTTACCGATACCTTTTTAAATTAATAACAATGCACAAAAGAAAAGATCTAACGACATGCACAAAAATAACCAACAAGCATGCATATTCTAAATATTTAATTAAACTATAAATAAATACACAGCAGAATACATTCATATACAGGTAAATAATACCATAACATAGAACACTTATCTTTATAAAGAAGACACCAATTGGTTGCAGACCAAGGACGTTCCACCCAGCCGTAGACACTATTGTTACAACTATCAACAGTAGTGTCACCCCTGAGCTAGGGATATGAATCCACAAGAATGGTTTTAGAGTGTTACTTGGCTTCCCAAACCAGTCATCACTCAAGATCTCATAGGCTTTACCAGCACTCGCATAAATCCAAGTACCCATCTCTCTTCTACCCAGCCTACACCACCCAAGAGAATGGACCTCCACCCTTCTCTGCCATGCAGTCCCTCAGGAAGTCCTTCTCCCTCTAGATCTCCAGCATAACTGGTCCAGAATATCCATGCTGGAACTCTCAGGACTCACAAATATGAACAAATATAGACACGGGCCAATGCATCTTAGACATGCAGGCCTCAAGTCATGGATGGATTACACCAATGACCACTACAGCCAACAATAACATGGATACTCTTCGAAAGTTCATTTCCCTTTCCCCAATCCAAGACACGGATGATTAAGGATGAATGAGTGATAGGTAAGAATGGAATGAAAGAACTAGTGGGAAAGCGAGTGAACGAATGAACCAGTTAGCAAGTGAACGAGTGAATGAGAGAACCCCCCAACAGACCAAGGGCGGGTTTAAGTATTTTGTGGGGAATCAAGAACCTCCTGGCCTCGCCTAAGAAGCTCACATAAATGATCCACTTCCTTAGACAAAATGGTAAAAATAGGAAATAAAAAAGTATCCCCTCAATCCCCCTCTCTTGTGGAATCACAACCCTCTATAACTCTAGTCCTTGTCTGTCTAGTAGCCAGCGATGTGTTTATTATTAATAATGATCAAAACATTACATTTCTTAGGCAAAATGACCTATTTTAATTGTTTGGGCCCTCTGGACTCTTGACAATTAACAAAATACATTATTTAATATGGGGCTCAAAACCTAGGGTGTTACATCCCCTCCCCCTTATTTTGTCACTGTCCTTAGTGAATATACAAAATAGAGATCAAAATCTCAAAATTTATTCAAAAATTTGTGGGTACTCTACCCTCATGGCATATTCATGTTCCCAGGTAGCATCTTAAGGACCATAGCAAGTCCATTGAACTTTTACCAGCTCTATAACTCGATTCCATAGCATTTTGACTTTTATGTCCAATACCCGCACTGGATGGACCTAAAAGTCTCCCTCTGTCTCTACCTGAATCAGATGCCAATCAATAACATGGTTAGGATAACGTACACATTTCTTTAGAAAATAGACATGAAATACATTATGCACATTCATGGAATAATTCAATGAAATCATGTATGCAATTGACCCTATTCTGTCCAATATTTCAAATGGACCACATAATCTGGCTGCTAGCTTTGTACAAATACCCAATTTCAAAGATCTTTTCTTGGGCTTCGCTTTCAAAAGTACATGCTCCCCTACTTTAAATTATATAGTTGTCTTGTTCTTATCTGCATAAACCTTTTTTTCTATCATGAGTTGTCTTTAAATTTCTCTTGATCTTAACCATCTGGTCTTCCATATCCTTGAGAAAATATGACCCAAGTACCACTCTATCTACTAGGTTTTCTCAGCTCACTAGAGTATTGCATTTCCTACCATATAAGGCTTCAAATGGGATCATTCTCAATGAAGCTTGATACCCATTATTATATGCAAACTCAACCAAGTGTAAGTAATCTTCGAACTTATATGGCTTATCCATCACATACATTCTCAACATATCTTAAATTTCTCAGTTGACCCTTTGTTTTCTCATCTGACTGTGGATGGTATGTTGTGAAAGTTTAGAATTGTACCAAATCCTTTAAAAAATCCCCTCCAGAAATTTGAGGTAAAATTTGTATCTCTCTTCGAGACAATTGTCCTAGGTATCCCATGCAACCTAGCAATCTCCCTCATGTAAACCTCTGCAATATTATTCGTTGTATTCTTTGTTTTTACATGAAAAAAATGAGCATCCTTTGTTAATTTGTCAACCACTACCATGATTGAATCATGTTGTCTTGTTTTCCTGGGTAATTTAGTTATGAAATCAATGGTTATCACTTCCCATTTATTATCTAGGATTGGTAATGGCTGCAGAAAACCTGTTGGGTGCCTATGCTCAACCTTCACCTTCTGACATTCCATACATCGAGCGATGTAATCTGCAACATCCTTTTTCATTCCCAGCCAAAAGAATTGTCTTCATACTATTGTAATCATTTTCTGGTAATGAGGATGTCCATCATAAGGAACATCTTGCATTTCCTTCAATACCAATTTCCTCAGTTCTCCGGAACTAGGAACATAGATTCTATTCTTATGCATAAGCAATCCATCTTCCTTTATCTCATACTCCTTTATTTTGTGTTGTACATATCCTTGCTGTAATATTTCCTTTACCTGTAGGTAATGCTGATTTGTAACAAGATCATCTAAATTTTTTCTCTTCAAGTATGACTGATACATACAGACAACAGTAGCATGCATGAGATGCACTCTTCTACTAAGTTTATCATCAACTTTATTCTCTTTTCCTTTGATATTATTGATATCGAGGTCATATTCACTTAAAAATTCCCACCATATTGTTTGTCTGGCATTCAAGGTTGGTTGTTCAAAAAGATACTTTAGGCCAATGTGGTATGTTCTTAATTCGAATATCTTCCCCATGAGATAAATCCTCCACATCTTCAAGGTATGGACAATGGAAGCAAGCTCCAATTCATGTGTGACATAGTTCCTCTCATGTTCCTTAAGCTTTCTGGACTCATAACCAATGACATTTCCATTTTGCATGAGGACTCCCCCAAGTCCTTCCTTACATGCATTTGTACATACCAAAAAACATTCATTTGGGTCAGCAATCTTTAACACAGGTGCACTAGTACGTAATTCCTTCAACAAATTAAAATTATCTTCACAGTTAGGTGTCCATTCAAATTTAGTTCCCTTATTTTTCAAAGAAGTGATGGGATGAGAAATATTAGAGAACCCTACCATGAACCTTCTATAGTAACCTGCTAATCTCATAAAAGATGTGACTTCTGACACATTTATGGGTGTTGGTCATCCTCTAATGGCTTCAATATTATCTAGATCTACTACTATGCCCTCGTCTAAAATAATGTGTCCCAAGTAATGGATCTTCTTTTGATAAAAATAAAACTTAATCATATTGGTATACAACTGATGTTCTATCATCATTTGCAATACCATTATTAAGTGATGTTCATGCTCACCTTCAGACTTGGAATAGACAAGTATGTCATCCAAGAATACTTTGACAAACTTATCCAAATAATTTATGAATATGCCATTCATTAAGAACATAAAGACAGTTGGTGCATTGGTCAGTCCAAATGGCACCACTAAAAATTCATAATTCCCACACCTGGTCCTAAAGGTTGTCTTATGAATGTCTTGTTCCTTGATTCTTACCTGATGGTATCCTGACCTCAGGTCAATCTTTGAAAATATATTTGCTCCTCTTAGCTGATAAAAGAGGTCATCAATTCTGGGTAGAGGATGCTTGTTCTTTATAATATACTTATTCGGTTGTCGAAAGTCAATACAGGGCCTCAAGGTTCCATCCTTCTTTTTGATAAAAAGTATTGGTGCTCCCCAAGGTGAAACACTTGGACATATGTACCCTTTCTTCAGCAATTCCTCCAACTGCATTTGTAATTCTTTTAAATTTGGTGTGCTCATTCTGTAAAGTGTTTTTGACACTGGGGAAGCTCCTAGCACTAAATAAATTGAGAAATCTATTTCCCTTGTTGGTTACAGACCTGGTTTTTCTTGGAATACATCTTCAAATTCTCATAGTACTGAGAAATATTCAAGGCTTGGTTTCTTTGCATTTTATGTCTCTTCCACATGAGCTGCATACAATTAACATCATTTTCTAAAACATATCTTCGGTCGTAAGGCTGAAATCTCCCTTATAGAGATGGGTCTTGGAACTCCTTTCACAGTGCTCTATTTTCCATCTTCATCAAGATAGGTAAATGTCTTGCTATGAAAATCTAGGACAGCGTGATGCTTGTCCAACCAATCCATTCCAATTAGAATATCATAAGACCCCAAGGGTATGATATTCAGATCAACACTAATATTCACACCATTAATACTTATGGAACAACTTATGACCATATCATGGATTCTCCTTTTGCTTTCAATGGCTAACTGAACCAAACTTGATTTTCCAAGCTTACTTTACTCCAAATGTAATCTATCCATTATTTTAGGATCAATGTAACAATGATTTTATCCCGAATCAATTAAAATAGAAACATGCTGATTTATGATCTTACCTTCCACCTCGATCATATTGGACTGGTATTCCACTTGTCGATCATCTAAGGTTGCATAAATCCTTCCCATATCTTTGATTGTTGTAGCCTCTTGGACATTGTTCATAGTCTTTACTCAGTTCTTTCTGTGTGGGAAATCCTTGTAAAGGTGATCTTCTTTGCATCCCCAACATTGGATTGGTGGTATTCCCCTTTTTCCCAAGAAGCCTTCTTTCTTGAATTCACCCTTAACATACTGACCTTGATGATTTATATTAGGCTCATTCCTATTGAAGGGAGGTTTTAATCATTTCCTCCTCTGATCAAACTTCTCCTCCTTCTTATCCTTCCAATATTTTTTCACGAATTCTCTTCCATGGCCTTGCTCTTACAGGTATTTACCCTTCTTGATGGCCTCAGTCAAGGTCTTGGGCTCATCATACCTAATATTTTATGTATAAAGGACGACAATCCACTTATAAATCTCTGTATTTTCACCTTCTCATCCTTAATGAACCCGACATACTTTAACAACCCCAAGAACTTCTCATAATTTGCCATAGTCATACTTCCCAGCCTGTGTTCAAAGAACTCCTACATTTTCTTGTCATAAAAATGCTCTGAGAGGTACTCCTTATGGAATTACTTCTTGAACTACTTCCAAGTGATCCTCTTCTCATTAATATGTTCAACTTGCTTTAGTTGATCCCACCACATTGTAGCTTTCCTGTGTAAATGGTAGGTGGAAATTTTGGATTCTAGGTTTGATGAATAGTTATGCAATTGAAAACATCTCTTGAGTCCAAGAAACCATGCTTCAACATCATCTTCCATTTCTTTTTCTCCATCAAAGGAGGGTGGCTTAAGCTTCCTCATCTCTCCTTGCAAAATGTCCACTTCTTGTCTCATTTGGTGCCTAATGGGAGACACCTCTGGATTGCTTATGGAATCTTTTGATGCATCAAAATTTCTTATTTAGTAAGGAGGTGAGTGGTGTCTATGAGTTTTTATATTACTTTATGAATAAACAACTCTTCCACGATCATCTCTCCTTTCATGAAACCTACCTTCTTCCCCTTGCTCAGAGTCATTCCTTGTTTTCGTCTACAATTGGTTTAAGCTCTGCAACACTCCAACATTTATCTAACTTTTCTCTCTCATCAAATTCTCATTGTCTACTTTGTAGCTCTACACTTCTATTTTCAAGCTTCTTACAGTTTCTATTAATGTTTCTTTCTCTCCATTGTCCTTTCATCCATTGGACTCTGTGTCTGCATTACCAACTCTAGTATTATTATGGCCTTCGACCTATCTATCATGGCTAGAGGCTCCCTCACCTTCTTCCATCTCTCGAATCTCCATTTCGAGATGATATGTTTAAATCTCTTAAATTCTGCAAAATGTGCAAGTGACCATTTTGTTAGAATTATGCATATAAAGAAATTTTCCAAACAATGCTACAGGTCCTTTTTTATTCTTATTTCATGAAGAATATATCCCCATTCTCCGCAAAATAATAGTGTCGTGTCATCCTTGGCTAATACAAAATTTCATTATGTGCATGGGACCGGTGTCAAGATCAAGTCTTCCAGACTTCGATGTTCATATGTTCTCTTTTGTCAACTCTTGCTTCCTCCTATAGTTACCCTTTGTCAAAATCTCCATTAGCTCCACCACAAGGATTGGATGTTCGATATTTAATCTCCCATCAAATGGACGACCCCTACCCCATATGGAGGCTTCATGAGATTGATAATCTACAACTTAATCAATTGTTGGGATAAACGATCCTCTATTAAATCAACGCTCAGGGGGTCTGGGACATTCAGTTCCCGTGCCGCTAAACTCCCCGAAGTGACAATTCACTAAAGTGCTTACCCTGTCCTTCCACTGATTGATCCAATTGTTGAGAAAGGTCCTGAAGGGATCCTAAATCGATGGTCTGCGTGCCTTCATGACTTTGGGCTTCAACAATTTTCACTTGGAGATAATTGAAAATCCCCAGAGTACCACGTCTCTGGACTACGATATCTAGTGTCGTGTGTCTTTTGGGAGAAACGTTCAATATGTACTCTAGCCTTCAGGCCTTCGGGAGTTCTCTTCCATGCAATCCCTAAGGAAGTCCTTCTCCTTCTAGGGCTCCAACACAACTGGTCCAGAATCTCCATGTTGGAACTCTCAGGACTCGTAGCTGTGAACAAAGTTGGACACATGCAAATGCATCTCAAACATGCATGCCTGAAGTCATGGTTGTATTACACCAGTGACCACTACAGCCGAAAATACCATGGATACTCTTCAATAGTTTGTTTCCCTTTCCCCAAGCCAATACATGGATGAGGAAGGACGAATGAGTGACAGGTAAGAATGGAATGAAAGAACGAGTGGGAAAGTGAGTTAATGAATGAACCAGTTAGCAAGTGAACAAGTGAATGAGAAAAACCCCCAACAGACCAGGGGATGGTTTAAGTATTTCATGGGGAATCAAGAACCTCCTGGATTTCCCCAAGAAGCTCATGTAACTGATCCACTTCCTTAGACAAAAGGGTAAAAATAAGAAATAAACATTTATCCCCTCAATCCCCCTCTCTTGTGGAATCATATCCCCCTATAACTCTATTCCTTGTCTGTCTAGCAGCCAACGATGTGTTTATTATTAGTAATGATCAAAACATTACATTTCTTAGGCACATTGGCCTATTTTAATTGTTTGGGCCCTCTGGCCTCTTGAAAATTAACAAAATACATTATTTAATATGGTGCTCAAAACCTGGGGTGTTATACTAAGAAACACAGATTGTTTACGTGGAATAACATGTGGGAGTTGATTTGACCCCTAGTCATGAGGAGAGTTTATTTTCGGTGTCGATGATTTTCTTTTGACACGTGTTACCATTCCCTTTATCACATTCGCCAAAATTGACAATATATCGACGATTGGCGATCGACGATTATTGTTGCTTATGTTGACGTTTTACCTTTCAAATTTCGTTGATGCCGATGGTACATCAACGATTTTAGAAAAAAATATTTGCAGACTAGAATCAATGATCAACGTGAAATTTATCCCATTTCCCTATGTCAATGGTACATCAACGATCGACAATCGATGATTATCATTGTTATGTAAGCCTTTTTCCTTTCATATTTTTCTAATGCCGATGGTGGGCATGTGGCTCAAATTTTAATATGTGTACACTTAGTCTAAAAATCCAGGTTTACATAGAGAAAAAGTCAATTTGTTCAACAAATCCAAACCAAACCGAATGTGATCGATAATAAAACATAACAACCAAAAAAACCAATTGATCCCTACACAACTGACTAAATTCATAAAATACAAAGTGGTACCCAAAAATAAAAATTCACAAAAACTTTTAGGGTGTGTTGTGTGCTCAACACAACACTCAAATCTTTAAAAATATGAGTGTGTGTGATAGAAAATACTAGATAAGATGCCATATAGAACTTTTTATCACTTCTGAAATTCATTAACTATGAAAAAATTTCATTTGATATGATTTTATCCCAAACGAAGACGACATTCTCATGAACTGTAAAATATATATGGCCAGTTGGGGATAGTCGTCATAGAATTATGACCAATAAATCTAGTAAATAACCAAGCAATTTATCGATAAGGGTCCTTTAAATAACTAACCTATTTTCTGGATAAATCTTCCAGCATTGTAGTAGGATCTTGTAAACATTCCTGCAGGAGCTCCATTCCATTATTTTTCCCTCTAAGAAAATTTCTAGCTTCTTCTCCTCTGTATGTTAATTTTGGCTCTAGTAATTTTAATAGTTTTTTGAAAACTGAAGGCACCTATGAAACAGGGGAGTTGCTTTGTACTGGAATTGTTCTTATGCTCTGGACAAATTTATCAATACACCAGGTGACAATATCTTTGCACTCGAAAACCTCAGGGACAAAACCGATAAGAGCTATTCCCAATGTCCAAACATTATTATTATCTGTGTCTGTTAATGTTGAATAATACCAATATGACCTTGACCAGTGGTAATTGTGATCTTCTATGGTGATTAGATTCAAGGCATCCCCATATAAATGTTGTTTTTCTTCATCCATCTTCAGTAGGTTGACATATTTCTTCGTAATATCACTTAGAACAGTGAAATAATATTTACATTAGATCCCTTGTGAGAGAATTAACCTGAAATAAATGTGATTTTTCCTCGATAGAATCATCATTAAGATATGCCTTTTTAGAATTCAATTTAGGAGTTGAGTTCATAGATTCATCATTTAATATAACTCGAGAAATTTGAAATAAAAAGGAAACGTCATGGAGGGGAGTCATATTGGAGGAAATCAAATGAGAATGTGAGACTGGGAGTCCATGAGTTCATTGTGATAATAAAAATGGCTAAGTATTGATACTTATTGGATGAACTTTGAAGACAAAAAATATACAAAGAAAATAAATCATGAGCCCGCAAGTAAAAATTAAACTAAGTGTTGGCAACAAGGTTCAAATAAGAAAGAAGGTAGATCGTGAGTCTATGAGTTCACCAACCCACAAATATAACAAAATGACCAAAGTATGGTGAAAAGTTTAGGTCATGGAGAAGGAGACATAACAATGAAAATTATGGGAGGGAAACATACTTAGAATAAAAATAAGTATTGAATGATGAAAAATAAGGAAGGACTTATGAGGTTCAATACACCTATATAGTGAACGATAAAACAAACTTCTATTTTTTGCAACCAATGATTCAGTTTTAATGCATCGATCTCATCTTGGTATGGATTTATGTGCACTTTCTCTTCCATATTGAATAGGTATTTTTTAAGGGTTAATTACACTTGAACTTGGCTACTCTTTCTCATATTCTTTCCATGACTCCTTTCCCGAGTCTTCCTAATATCCCGATATCCCCTTCAATATGATCTCTGAATTAGATCCTCCATCATTTTTGAATGGTCTAATATTTCTTGATCGATCCACCATGTGGAGGTTCATATTATGCACAACTTTGGAAACTTTCTCTTCGAACTTCTCAAATCTCTCTTATGTTGGAACTCTAAGGTTGATATGAACAAACGTGTATGTCATGGGTAGGGTTTCTATGACTTCTCTTTATGTCAATTCATGGATCCTGCAACTTCCCACAAATGCAAAAAATAAAAAATTACTCTGATACCAATATGATCTGTAAACTACCATGGATATTCCACTGGAACAGTTCATCACAACATATTTGATAAATAAAACATAAATCTACAATATTAACATTAAATTCCTTTAGATTCCATAATATTTAATTACTTATTTTATGCGTATGCATGAAATAGATAAAATGCATAAAATAGAGAACAATAAAATACAATCACACACCATCCACAAGATAATACAAAGATTTCCTGTAGGAAACCCTTATGGGAGAAAACCCAACTATAAGGTGAGGTTTCTCTGCTCTCTTTTCTCTAGTATGGAAATAATGCAAGTATAAAGAAGAAGGCACTCTTTATGGAGTTACCTGCGACCTATGGCCTATTAGGATGCTATATACCATTAACCCCCTATGTTAGGCTCTCTAATTTCCCACTCCCAGTTGTTCTTCTTTTCTATGGAACAAAATACAATAACATAGAATGGAACACCTTGTCCTCATAGTGGCTTGATATTTAAAATAGTCCGATAGCCATATAGGGATAGGTTTTTTACTTCCTCAACCCTTAATTGTGGTAGGTTTTTGAACCTTCTATAATATTCTTGAAATTATTCACATGGCTATCTCCATATGAATGAGTAATGGGGGATGACGTGGCATCTTCTCGTACCATGCTGGTCAACACGATAGGTCAACTTGTGAGAGAAATAACTTTTTCATATGAACTTTGATTAGTGTACGGTTTACACCATTGGAAATGTCTCAAAGTGTAGAACACCATCAAGGGGATGCGTGTAATTTTTAGATATTCAAACCCCAAAAAATTCCATTTAATGCCTCAAAATGGCTCTAGAAGGTTCTGGACCCCAATTTTCCAAATTCGGACCTACCACTAAAATGGCCCTGCAAGTTGATTCCTCCAATTTTTCCACTCTCAAAGCATCAAGATAGATGAAAAATAATATAATGATCCAATCTCAAACAAAATTCATTTAAATATCTCTTATTTATGGGTCATCTGTATTATTTTTTGTCTGAGTCTTTCTTCAAAATATTTTTCTCATTCCCTGAAATAATGGATGTTGTTCAACAACACATGTATTCCAATAGAGGACAAACACCTTTAGTAACCACTCACACAACCATATCAAATATCAACACACCAATATTTTGACATGGTAAAACCGCTATGGGGAAACATCCATGGCCCCAGCCAATGTGGCCACTTGGAGAAATTTGTTAATGTAAAAGAAAAAGATTACATAGATATTTACAAGAGATCTTCTCACAATCAATCATCGAAAAATGACCCTCCATAATATTTAAATAGATATCATGGACCAATCAGGTGTTCAAGCATAGATCAATGTAGTCATTAAGATAGAGGATAATTTGAACTATCGGATCACTCTATGTCAGGAACATATCATGACCATCATATTTCCTAACTACAAATGCATACTAATTCATACTAAAGAAAAACAGTAATAAACACACTTTTACCTGATGAAAAATTATACCAAGTAGATATTAACTAACTCATAAGTGTCTAAATATCCTAACATCCCCCCTTAAGAAAAACTTGTGATAGGATTGAACGATTTACAATAGTGACACAATAAGAGAAGAAGTGAGGCATAAGAGCCTATCCCCCCTTAATGACAACTTCTTGAACACCTAACATAGATCAAAGTTTGGAAAACTTCACTTCTATAAGAGACTTTGTGAAAATGTCTCCAACTTGATCTTTTGTAGGGAAAAAGAGCAGTTGAATAAATTGATCCTAAATGAGCTTTCTGATGAAGTACATGTGTATCTCGATGTGTTTGTTATGTTGATATTGAACTGGGTTTTTGGAAATATTGATGCACTCTGATTGTTGCACTAAAGGATGGTTGAATGTTTCTACTGGAATCCAAACTATGAAAGGATATGTCGAAGCTACAATACTTCTTGAATTACATTTATCGTTTCTCGGTACTCTTATTATACTAAAGAAAGTGCAATAGTTTGTTGTTTATGACAGGCCCAAGTGACAGGTCCTGAACCAAAGCTGAAAACATAACCTACAGTAGACTTCTGATCATGAGGGTCATCAACCCAATATGAATCAATGAAACCAACCAAGAAAGGAGCCCCTCCTTAATTGTAATGTATCTCGAACTCAAATGTACCCCAGACATACCAGAGTATCCTTTTAGATTCTTTCCAATGGATTTCATGTATTTTTTTCATATACTGAGAAACATTACCTGCAACAAAGGAAAGACCAGTACAGGTATGATTCAAGCATAAGAGGATACCAAATAACTAATGGTACAAAGTGGCATCAACTTCTAGAGAAGTACAGATGACAACAAACTTGACTCCATACTGGAAGGGAGAAGGGGTTGGTTTACAATATTCCATGTGGAAGCAATGAAGAAGGTTGCAAGCATACTTAGACTATGAAAGAAAAATTCCTTCATTGGTTTGCAAAACTTAGAGGCCAAGGAAATAGTGAAAAAATCCTAAGTATGTCATTTCAAATTTCTTCTTAAGTCTGGTTTTCACATGGTTTAAAATTTTTAAGTCACTACTAGTAAGGATAAGGTCATAAACATAAAGGAAAAGGATTATGAGATGGCTTCCTACTTTATTGGTAAAGACATTAGATTCATAATGGAATCTAAAAAATCCAATGTCAATAATAAAGTTGCCCATTTTGGCATACCAAGACCGGGGAGCTTACTTAAGACAACAAAGAGATTTCTTAAGGTGAAAAACAAGGATAGATTCATTCTAGACATAGACAGGAGGTTGTTCCATGTATATATCTTCTTGAAAATCCCCATGCAAGAAGGAGGATTTAACATCCATTTGATGGACCTCCCATTTATGTGAGGCAACAAGGGTAAAAACAAGGACGATGGAATTCATTTTGGCTACAGGGGCAAAGGTTTCATTATAGTCAATTCCTTCAACTTGGGAAAATCCATTGGTAACTAACTGAGCCTTGTTCCTTTCAACACTTCCATCTGATGCATACTTAGTTCTATAGACCCATTTACATATGAAAATTTTTCTTCCTTTTGGAAGAGGTACAAGATCCCTAGTATCTTTTTCCATTAAGGAACGATGCTCTTCATTCATTGTTCTATCCCAATCTAAATGACTTAAAGATTTTTCACATGTCTCTTTATCATGAGTCTCTTAAAATTGAGCCAAAAGATAAGAGGCTTACTGGAACCATGAACGTGTCTAATGCTGATCTAAAGGATCACTGACAAGATCACTAACTACTTCTTGTGTTGAACGGACTCATCTAGGAAGCGGTGGTGATGGTTCTTGTTCAGGTTCAATGGACTCCTTTGTAGGAAGGTGAGAAGGAGGAGGTGGATTTTAATCCTCACTGTCATCATCTAAAGAAGAAACCAGAATAGGAACATAATAAGGAACAAACGTCGAAGATGGCTTGTAGGCCAAATAAGGAAAAATCACTGAATTAGGCTTGAAGGACAAGAGATTTTCATAAAATTTAACAACTCTTCTAATAATAATTTCATTACAATGTGGTTGAAGAAGTCTGTAATCTTTGACATATTTAGATTAATGAACAAATATACACTTCTCACTTTTAGGCTACAATGCTTTCATTTTCTCATTGGGAATGTGAGCCCATGCTATACTGCCAAATACACAGAAGTGACTTACATCTGGTTTCATTTTAGTCCATGATTCTTCCAGTGCTATATTTTTAAGATCCTTTATGGGAGTGTGATTTAATATGTAATTTTCACATTTGATGGCTTCCAATCAATACTTTAGATGTAATCCCTTAGATTGGATCATACAATTAGAAATTTATTTTAATGTGCGGTTCTTTCTCTCATAAACACCATTTTGTTTTGGTGTACATGGAACAATGTGTTGCATTTTGATGCCCTGTGTAGTGCAATAACTTGTAAAATTATTGTTCACATATTCACCTCCATTATCTATTCTTAACCTTTGAATTTTATGTCTAGATTTATTTTCTACAAGGGTCTTGTAGGCCAAAAACTTGTCAAAAACTTCACTCTTAAGTTTTAAGAAGTAAACCCAAATACGTCTGGAAAATTCATCAATGAATGTTAAGAAATACTTGCACCCAGAAAAAGAAAGAGAACACAACCAACAAAAACATCATCTCTGCATGAAACAAGAGGAATACTAGTCACCATCTGTTGTTTACATAGTTTTTGCAATGAGTGATAGTTTAGATGACCAAACTGCTCATGCCAAAGTTTGTTCAATTCATCTCTATGAGCAACAAAAACTGATGGAAAAGATGATGACCCAAAGTTGTCAAACTTGTAGAACCTGGTAATATCATCAACAATTCCAGCTGGAAGAACATGCTGAGGATATTTTAGATCCTTGATTACATCTTGGTGAGGTGAAAACTCTACAGTTTTACCTTCACTTGAATGAGTGATTTTATATATTGATAAAAGGTTACAGGAAACACTTGGAACACATAATACATCAGTGAAATGACCATTATCTACCTGAACTGTTCCAGATCCTACAACACTAAGAGATCTATCATCATCAACAAATATTTTCTTGTTGTTACATTCATTTAGAGTAGAAAATATGTCTTTCTCCTTAGCCATATGATAAGATGCTCCTGAATAAATAAGACACTCATCGGAAGAAGAAGTAGAAGTTGGATTGAAGGAGAAACTAGAAGAAAAAAGTGCATGTCCATGAGAAGAAGAAGAAGAAGTAGAATCAATATTAATGTTGTACTTCTTCATTGCTACTTCTAAGGCTTCCATATTATTGAAACATTTGGACTCATCATGACCATCTTTCCCACAAAAGTTGAAATGTCTGTTAGTATTTTTATTTTAGATTTTTCTCCTTTGTCACCATTAGGAATTGAAGTTGTTTGACTAGGTTTGGGACCCTTGTTTTTCTTGTTGTTGTGGTGAGCATGTTGCTTCTTGGGATTCTTGGGTTTATATTTCTATTGGGATATTAAGGCTTTGTTGGAAGTACCTGAAATGCGTATCACTCCAAGTTGTACAAGTTTATCTTGCACTCTAATCAAAGCATCACAAAAGGACTCAAGAGTGGGTTTTTGATAAGCTTTCCCTAGAGCCTCTCTCATCACATAAAATGTAGATACAAACACATAATATGCACTACCTAACTTAGAAATAATAATGTAATTTCCCCTTCCGCATAAAGGAACCATGGTGGAAATTCTGCTAGCCTAAACTGTTCCCATGGGCTAAGGCAGAAAAAGGGACCTATCTTGGTTGTGGAGCCTGATTATCTTCTTGACTCAAAGGTCTTGTGTTTTTCAGCCGTGTTTATACCCCAAGAAGACTTTACACCCACAAGTATGTACACTCTTCCACGTGGGGGAGTTCAGAGGGGGGGTACCCCCTATGCGGGGTCTGGGGGGCCTATCCCCCCGGTTGGGGGGTTCGGGGGTGAAGCCCTAGAAGGAAAAATTGCCTTGTAAAAGTATATTGTAATTTCATTGTAAATCCAGACCGTTCATTATAAGGTTGCAGATATAACGGTAGAAATTATGTTAGGGTTTTTTTCCCTAGAAGGAAACCCTCTGTTATGAGGGAAATGTATTGCGGCTATGCATGATTGAGAGTATTGTATTCTAAGAGAGGAGACTGTGAGAGAAGGAAGAGGAACTTACAGTGATTTTTTCTATAGGTTGTATCCCTTCATTTGCTAGATAATAATAAAGGAAGGACCTAGAAATTTCTCTGGTGGACGTAGCCCACACTGGGTGAACCACGTAAATCTGTGTCTCTATTGTATTGTGCATCTTCTGTGTTTTGTTTCTACATTTGTTTTATTTTATTTCTCCATGGTCCTGTTTTTCTAACAACTGGTATCAGAGCGAAAGGTAACTCGCAGGAAAAGAGGGTTCCTAGTACGAGTGGGGGAAATGACGGAAGATGGAAAGTTTAGGGTCGAGAAATTTAACGGCCAAAACTACTAGTTATGGAATATCCAGACGGAAGATTATTTATATCATAAGGATCTATTCCTACCATTGGACGGAGTAGAAAAGAAGTCGATGGCCATGAAGGACAAAGAATGGGAGATTATTGACAGAAAGAATCTAGGAACGATATGGCTAAGCTTGGCAGCGTCGATGGCTTTCAATATTTCAAAATAAAATACAACGAAGGATCTGATGGATGCATTGGCTAAACTGTATGAAAAACCCTTAGTGTCCAATAAGGTATTTCTAATGAAGATATTATTTAATATGAAGATGTCAGAAGATGGGTCTGTTGCAGATCATTTAAAAGAATTTAATATGGTTACTAATCAACTAAGTTTTGTAAAAGTGGACTTTAATGATGAGGTTAGGGCTCTTCTAATCTTGTGCTCATTTCCAGAAAGTTGGAATGGCTTGGTCATGGATGTAAGTAACTCCGTCTCTGGTTCAAATACTTTAAAATTTGATGATGTTGTTGGTGTTATCCTTAGTGAGGAAATGCGATGGAAAAGCACAGGTGAGACATTAGGTAATGTGTTGAACATGGAGAACAGAGGAAGACAAAATAATAGAGGAAAGGGCTCAAGGAACCATGGTAATTCTAGAAAGGGCAGATCCAAATCCAGACTTGGAAAGATATAGTGTTGGAATTGTGGGAAGAAAGGACATCTTAAGAAAGACTATAAATCTCCAAAGAAACAAAGAGATGGACAACATGAGAGAAATCAGGAAGCAAATGTAATAGGTGATGTGTTACAAGATGATTTGATTCTTTATGTAGATAATATTTATGATTCTTGGGTAGTAGATTCAGGGGATTCATTTTATGCCACACCCCATAGGAAACATTTTCTAGATTATGTTCAAGGTGATTTTGGATAGGTTCATTTGGGTGATGATGCACCATGCAAAATTGTTGGAATGGGAAAGGTAAAAATAAAGAAATGCAATGGAAACCAATGGTTGTTGAAAGAGGTAAGACATGTTCCAGATTTAAGGAAAAATCTAATTTCAACAGGGAAGTTGGCAAGTGAAGGTTGTATATCCATATTTACAGATAATACATGGAAGGTCATCAAAGGATCATTGGTGATAGCAAAAGGAGAGAAGGTAGGTACATTGTATTTATGTACTAGTAATACTGACTCTTCTATATCTTTAACTTCTACAGGAGTGGATACAACACTATGGCATCATAGGCTGGGACACATGAGTGAGAAGGGTATGTAGATACTTCACAAAAGAAATTTTCTACCAGATCTTAAACAAATTGATTTGGACTTTTGTGAGCATTGTGTTTATGGAAAACAAAAGAGAGTTAGATTTCCCAGAGTCGGAAAAGAAAAGAAGAATGAAAGGTTAGAGCTTGTGCATACAAATGTATGGGGACTAGCTCAGGTATCATCTCTTGGTGTCTCTTGTTATTATGTTACTTTTATTTATGATGCAACTAGAAAAACTTGGGTTTATTGCATTTGACAAAAATCTGATGTTTTTGATACTTTTAAGAAATGGAAAGCTTTAATTGAGAATGAAACAAGAAAAAGTTTGAAGTGTCTCGGATCAGATAATGGAGGTGAATATTGCAGCAAGGAGTTTGATGATTACTGTTCATACCATTGGATTAGTAGAGAGAAGATAGTTCCAAGAACACCACAAGAAAATGGTGTGTCAGAAAGGATGAATAGGACAATCATGGAGCGTGCAAGGAGTATGAGATTGCATGCCGGTTTGCCCTTAAAGTTTTGGGAAGATGTTGTAGATACTGTTGTTTACTTAATAAATAAATGACCTTCAAGCTCTTTGGATGGTAGAATTCCAGAGGAGGAATGGACAAGAAAAAAGGTAAACTATTCTTTTTTGAAAACTTTCGGTTGTGAAGCATTTGTCCATATTGATAAAGAAAATAGAACAAAGCTTGAGTCTAAATCC
>ML777133.1:541040-570515 GCA_009831015.1 Picea engelmannii | reverse complement strand
CTGATATAATGCAAGCTGTTGGAATGGTAGGTCGTTTTCAGTCTGCTCCTAAACAAATTCATTTGGAAGCTGTCAAGAGAATATTTAAATACTTGAAGGGAACAATGACTTATGGACTGTGGTATCCTAGAAATCAGAATTTCTAGTTAACTTCTTATTCAGATGCAGACTGGGAAAATTGTGTTGATGAGCGAAAAAGCACCAGTGGAGGAGCATTCTTTTTGGGTGACTCATTAGTTGCATGGCTTAGTAAGAAGCAAGGATCTATTTCATTATCCACTACAGAGGTAGAATACATTGCTCCTGCTACTTGCTGCACACAAATTTTATGGATGATACAAACTCTTGCAGATCTGAAGGTAACTTACACTGATCCTATTCCAATTCATTGTGATAACACAAGTGCCATTAGTGTCTCCAAGAATCCTGTTCTTCATTCCAAGACTAAGCATATTCCAATCAAGTATCATTTTCTCCGAGAACAAGTTACAAACAGAATTGTTCAGTTGAACTATATTCCTTCCAAAGAACAGATTGCTGATATCTTCACTAAACCATTAGCAGCAACTCCTTTTGGATATCTTCGTCAAAAGTTGGGGGTTATAAAATCTTGTGTCTAATATGTGCACCTGGTCAGGGGGAGTGCTTATTGAATATCTGGTAAATTTCCTAAATGCTTATAGATGACAGGGGGAGTATGTTCTGCAACAAGATCAATGGAATAATGTTTCTTCTTTGACATTGATGTCAAAGGGGGAGAAAGGAGTCGAGTTCGAAATGTTTTAGGAACAGAGTCGAGCCTGATTGGCCGAATGCAGAGGAGAGTCTGAATGGTCGAATGCAGAGGAGAGTTGAGTATGAATGCATGTGTTGCCATCAATGCCAAAGGGGGAGATTGTTGGCAAATATTGAACAAGCAGTGAATGTGTGTTGATGGTTGTTGTCATTGATGGCAAGTTTGCAGACAACGAATGGTTGTTGACATTGATGGGTTTGTATCAGACAGATTGCAACAAGATCACGGTTCAATCATAACCATTGAATCCAAAATGAATCTGGACCATAGTTTACAGTCCTTGTCGGAGAGAGGATCTGATCCATTAGATCGGAAGCTAATACCTGTCAGCCGTTAGATCTGCAGAAGCTGCGAGGGAGATAAGCCATCGGGAGATCGGAGTTCTCAAGGTCGTGAGAACCGGGACATTGAAAGTCTCGATATCCCGACATAATCGGGACCGTCCATTTGGAAGGATGTGTGGCAGTGATTGGGCACCACCGGGAGAAGCTTGACAAGAGACTTCATCAGAGAATCGGGAATCAGAGTTTCATGAGTCCCGTGAACAATTACAACAGAAACCCTGAAATCACGATGAAATAAATCCTGACTGAATCTGAACCGTCTGATCAACATGTGATCTAGACCGGCGATCCAACTCACGACAGCAGACCACGTCAGCTAGGGACACGTGGCACAACCAGGTAATGACAGGTGTCAGGCAGATTCAACACTTCAAGCACATGTAAGTCATGAATCAGAGTGACACATGACAGTATTTAACACGTGTCAAACCATGTGTGACATCAGCAAAGTATCAGGGATCGGAAATTTGAAATGTCCAATTCACTCGACAACGAAAAACCCGAAATCCTGATATGCAATTTCATGATTTGATCGCAGCCATTAAAGCAAAAATGAGATCTGGACCGTTGATTTCCTTCATCAGAGAATCGGGGATCGGGAATTCTGTAGGCATGTGCATGATGACATCGAAAATGCCGAAACCCCGATGAGAGGTTTGACCGAGGTCATGTGTTGACGGTCATATGGGCCAAGGCCTATAGCCAGCAGGGCTAGCGTATGAAAGGAGCGTCGAGATTTGGACGATCGGGAATCACGCGGGTGTATGCATTGAGGCATCACAAACCCCGTAGCCCCGACAGGGTAAGGTTGTGGTCATGGAGTGACGGTCACGTTGACCGGGAGCTAAGCTCAGGAGGGCTAGCGTATGAAAGTGTTGAAACCTGGTTTAAAAAGGAAAGAATTATAAAGATTATCTAACGGTGCGGATAAGGTTTGAAAGTGATCGGAGGGTTGTTGTTCTTCCTCACACATTAACGCTTCAGTTATGAATCCGTTAAGAGAAACAGACTGATAATGACAAATCGGTTAGCGTTTCAGTTGCCAAGATAGATGTCCTTGTATTAGCTATTGGAAGGGGAAGTGGAATCGTCAAGGAAGCATGTATAAAAGAAAATGAGCGAGACTGAATTGGGTTGGTGGTTCTGGATGGAAAAAGCATGAAACAGTAAGAAAGGTGAAAGGAGAAGAGGCTGAGCATGAAATTTCAATAGAGATATAGAATGGAATGAAATGTAAAAGAGAGAAAAAGCAGAATGACAGACAGAGCAGAAGAAGAAGAACAGAATGATAGAAGAATGTGATGCAGAGCTGACCTGTTGAGGAAGAGAAGAATTGCAGAACAATTTGTTGAAGATCAGATTTACAGAATAGAGTAAAAATGGTAAGAAGTGATGTATCTGCATAAGTTGTCTATGTATTCATTATTTAATATTCTAGGGAGGTTGGGAGGTGCTCGGGAGGACCGTTGTCCTCAGAGGTTCAAGTGGGAGATTGAACACAGGAAGTTATAGCTTCCATCTGGTTGTAGCCAGAGAAACTAGGGTGGCAGGGTGGTGCTAGGGAGAACAAGTGTTCTCTGTTATACAGGTTGGAGCCTGTGTAACTGGAATTTGGTGCTTCCATCCAGTTGGTGCTGGAACATTCAGGAAGTTGGTGCTTCCATCCAGTTGGTGCTGGAATATTCAGGGAGTTGGTGCTTCCTTCTAGTGGGTGCTAGAGAAACTAGAGAGTTGGAGCTATCAAACAAGTTGCAGCTTGTAAAACAGAGGTAGCATCCTCACATTGAGTTGGTGCTCAATTGTAAATGATGTACAGAACAGAAAAAGACTTCCTATCATTTCGAAGAAGAAGAGGTTTTCTCCCTTTATGGGTTTCCTCGTGAAAATATGTCTCTGTGTGTATTTTATGTGTGACTGATGATCTTTACTTTTACTGTCCATATGTTGTATATTGTTGATGATACATGAAGAAAGATTAATAATGTTTAAAAGGTATAAAATTGTTTAAGCTCACATACAACTGATTCACCCCCCCCCCCCTCTCAGTTGTTTTAGTATTTCCAACTGTTACAAGGATTAAATTAACAATAATTTGGGTGCAAACTACTTGATGAAATACCTTGGTGATAAACAATCCTTAAACTCAAAAAAATATCCTAAAATCAAGGGGATATCTAGAGGGTATCTTATAGTGGTATCAAAGCATGTTCCTCTATAGATGTGGGCTTTGAGGGGCACTTATAATCAGATTTATGAGACCATAAGAAGAGAATAATATTACCTACAAAAGATGTAGGGGAAGAACTCCATATCCCCCCATGTGGGAAGAAGATGAAGTGGTTAGAGAAGAAGAAACATGAGAGGTAGCACCATCTATCATACATACAGGAAAAGAAGTTATGGGGGAATAATATGATGCCAAGGTCAACAATTTGTTCAATACTTTGAATGATTTGGCCAAGGGTCAAAAGTTCATGATGGACCTTATGGGGCAGCTAGCTAAGAGGGCCCAACAAAGTAGAATCAGAATGGTGATGGGGGATCAAACAATGGAGAGGGTATTCATTCATGAACTACCATGAAAAGCCACACCCACTTGTACACCAAATCCTCCAGACCCACTTGCATCAATTTTTGGGGAATGATGTTGCAGGTCCATTGATGCAAGTTGATTAGGATGATCCCTATAGGGCATATTTAGAGGAGTATAGGAGGTTGGGAGATGATTTCTACTTAACAATGTCTTTTTCAAAGTTCTAAAATATGAAGAGAAAAAAACGATTGAGAGGGACCATGAGGGCCATGACACAAAATTTTGAGTTGCAGCATACCCTTGGGAAGGTCACCATTCCCAAATTTGACGGGGGCTCTAAATGCTCCACAATATTGTCGGTGCAGAAGCTCAACACTTACCTCCAGATGCACCAGATGACAGAGACAGATGCCATTAATTTGGCCACCTTGCACCTGGATGGTGAATCCCATGAGTGGTGGTACCATGGGTTAGTCACCTTGGGACATGACGGGGTTACCTCCTACCTAGAATTCACATAGAGGCTCATCAAGAGATTTGAAAGGAAGAATCCAGAGCTTCACTTAAGAGATTTGGCTCAGCTCAAGAAGACAAGTAGTCCAGAGGATTATATATCTGAATTTCAGAGGGTCGTTGTGATGGTGATAGACATTTCAGAGACCCGTTTGGTGATGTTATTTTTGAGAGGATATTGGAACCTCTACAAGTATGGTTCAAGGCTTACAATCCTACCTCTTTATAGGATGAAGTCAACAAATCTTGTGACATGCAGGATGCAGTACCTAAAAGTGGGTTTCCACCCAAGCCCATTTTTACCCCAAAGACTAAGGAGATCAGACCACCTCGGACATATTGGGCTGGAAAGCCCAAACTGGATGAAGACACTAGGATAGAATTGAGGAAAAATAAATTGTGTTTTAGCTATCAGGAATCATGGGCACTAGGAAAAAAATGTGTTGGGAAGGACAAAATGGAAAAGGCCCATTAAATTGAGGTATACTCTGACACTGATAGTGATGAGAACGAGGAGGTGGAGCAGGCACAAGACTAGGGACATCTAGCATTAGGAGAGGACTCTTCACAGGTTGGGGCTAAGGTCCCAGTCATGGCCTTGATGTCAGGATTTCTGAGGTATCATACCTTCAGGGTCAGAGGTGTCCTACATGGGCACAAGGTGACAATATTGATTGATTGGGGAGCATCCCATAACTTCATTGACACTAACATGGTCGAGAGGAGAGGAATTCCAAAAGAGGAATTCGATGGGTTCACAGTAGTCATACTAGGAGGCCACAAAATGAGTTGCACCAAGTGGATTCCCAAGATCAAAATAACCATGGGAAACTACTCAATGAAATATCATTTTTTCATGGTGGACATACGAGACACCAATGTAGTGTTGGGTGTTCAATGTCTTTACTCTATTGGGAGATACACTACTAATAAGAGGACCATGGAGATGGAGTTCACAGGCCCAGATGGAAACAAAGTGGTCCTACGAGCAATGCACCAGTACCTGCCAAAAATTGTCATTATACAACATGGAGTAAGTCATGAGGCATGGTGATATAGAGTGCTATAAAGTGTTTTATTTCTAATAGAGAGCCACAAAACCGTTTGTAGCAGCTTCCATAGGACTTACAAGTTTTACTCCAAAAACAACATAAGGTATTCAGTGACATTCCTCCTAGCATTCCACCTGGTAGATTTTTTGAGAATATCATAAAGTTAGAAGAGGGGGTACATGAAATTATCAAAAACCCCTATCGGCACCCTAAAGTTTCTAAGGATGATATTGAAAAAACCATAAAAGAATTGTTGAAAATGGGCCACATCTGCCCTATTTCCAGCCCGTTTTCCTCTTCCATTGTCTTATTCAAGAAGAAGGATGGTACTCTGTGGATGTGTATTGAATACAAGGCTCTAAACAATAAAATGATCAAGAATCGGTACCCCCTACCCATGATCGATGAATTAATGGATGAGCTCAGGGGACCTAAATTTTTCTCAAAGACTGATCTTTGATTAGGGTATCATCAGATTAAGGTACGAGAGAAGGACATACATAAGATAACCTTTCATGCCACTGTGGGAATTATGAGTTTTTGGTCATGCCATTTGGGCTAACTAATGCCCCTGTGATCCAGATGGATCTTGAGGGCCATCCACCGTTTCCACTGAATCACCATTTTGAGCATGTGGTTTTGATAAACCATGATATTCACCCTTTTGATGGGGAATGGAATGTAATTTCATCTTCATTTTTTAATTATAGACATCATGTAATGATTTCCTAGCGGTCTTATGTACATGCCTACAACATAGTGTTAATGCATTAGATCCCATTAGAACTCCGTAGTTAAGCGCACTCATGCTAGAGTAGTATTGGAATGGGTGACCACCCAATAATTCCTAGTGTTTTACATGCCTATGGGATTTTATAAACTTATTCCAATTCATCCCACATGCCTCATGGGAATTTTTATCCTCTCACTCTCTCATATATAATTGAGGTGAAGGAGGCCCTTTAAGCATGCAATGGATTGTGATGTAAATCTTGTTCCGAATGAAGTGTAGCCAAAATCTCTTTCTTTTCAGAGATAAGCTACCCCATTATGCCAGTTTTTGTTCTACAATGTTTTTCTATCTCTTGTTCATTAATAAAAGTTGGTTTTCACTATATTTTTGTGTTCTCTGCAATATCTTTGTGTATTTCCTTGTTATATATCTGTTATATTTTTTTTCTCAAAATAATCTAGATCAATGGTATCAGAGCAAGATGGTCCTTTTCGTTTCTTAGAGCAGGTCCCCAATGAGGTCAGGGTATAGAGAGTTGGGTCTCAAGCTAGATTCGCTTGAGGACAAATGCTCTTTCTAGCCCAAGTGACCTCCCATGGCAAAAGAAAAGAGAGATCACAAAGTAGGAGATCCTTTCAATATGTTTCTCGAGGAAGCCCTCATGCGACAGAGGAACAAGATGATGGACAAATTTTTTCATATCCTTTGAAGACTACCGATGTCAATGGTTGAGGCATATTCGACAATAATTCATTTTGCAAGTGCGACACCCTTCAAGGTACAAGTCAATTTTGATATCCCCTTATTTGAAGGCCAGATAGATGCAGATGCTTTAGAAAAATGGTTGAATCTACTAAAAGGTTATTACTCTGTCCAAACATTTTTCGACAGTGAAAAGATCACCTTTGCACTCCTTAAATTGCTTCCCCATGTCATATCTTGGTGGGAATGTTACTGGGAAAGGTACATCGTGGATGAATGTACACTATTTGGGAGAGAACCCACTTGGGCGGCCTTTGTAGATGCCCTAAAGGAGGTGTTTTATCCTTTCAGAAACTATGATGACCAATACATGAGATGGACAACTCTATGTCAAAAAAGAGACCAGAAGGTGTCAGAGTACACCAACATCTTTCATACCTCAGACTCAAAGTGGGGTATCAAATACTCCGAGTGACACCTAGTCTTGAAGTACCGCAGTGGTCTACATAGGTACATCCAAACAAAGATGGATTTCTTGGACATCTCCTCACTGGGAGTTTCTTATCGATATGCAGTCAAAATTGAGCAGAAATTCAATAAGTAGAGTAAGTGGGAGAAGCATGGAAAAGGGAAATCTAACTCACATAATGAAGGAAAAAGAAAGGAAGGACAACCTCAAGAGATACAGTCCCCGATGCAGACAAAGAAGGGTGACGGGAAGTCTAAGAAAGACACCAGAAATTGGTGTGAGTTCCACAAAAACCATTGGCACAACACTGATGAATGTCGCTCAATACAATCATTGGTGGTCGAGCTCAAAGCCAAAGTGTCAAACCCCGACTTGGACCCTGATTCAGAAAATAATAAAAGGAGATAATCATTAATGCAGAACCCACTGCTATTGTAGCAACTACAACAATCCAACTGGAAGAGGATCCTGAGGAGGGGGAGAGACTCTTCCATTCACATATGTGGGTGAAGGGGACCCTATTGCATTTTATTTTTGATATCTAAAGCCAAAAGAACATCATCTCAGTAGAAGTTTTCAAGTAGTTGGATTTACCAACAACACTACACCCACAACCATGCAAAATTGGGTGGATTTTACAGGGTCAAGATCTCTATGTTAGCCAATAGTGTCTCTTGTCCTATGACATCAATCCCTTCAAGGATGAGGTATTGTGTGATGTTTCCCCATTGGAATTTAGTTATGTTCTACTAGGCTAGCCATATATGTGGAGGCGTCATGTTATTTATGACTCTCGACCCCATAGTGTCATTATTACTCTGGGGGGTTAGCTATACACGATACCATAGGTAGTTCTGACTATTGTCCCACCAAAACAATGCCACAAAGTAATCTCTCATACTGCAAAGTTTAGCCTCTTCAAAATACAATCAAAATGTGAACAGAAGGAAATTGCAACCACTGTAGCATTAGCCCAAGAACTTTCTATCGAGAATAAGAAGATCGACAAGATTGTAGAACAGTACCAAGATGTTCTTGCTGTACCCACGAGAGTACCTCGACACTGCCTAGTTAAGCAAGGTTATAATTGTTCTATTATTGAGAGGGGGGGTGAATCAGTAATAGATAAATTTAATCCTTTTTTACCATAAGATAAAAGTGTTATATCAATGTAGAATTATCATCCAATAGTTGTAGAGTAAATAAACAATGAACAAATGAGCCATCACACACATACACAGTACACCAGTGTTTTACATGGAAACCCAAAGTGGGAGAAAACCACAGAGTGATTTTTATTATATGTCTTTAATAATTAAATTCATTGGAAGCACCAACTTCATTTGTTTTCCATCTACAACTAGAAGGAGGATCCAACCTCCTAGTTTCTCAGGCTACAACCTGAAGGGAGATCCAACTCCCTAATTCTCTGGCTACAACCAGAAGGAGGATACAACATCCTAGTTTCTCAGGCTACAACCTGAGGGAATCTCCAACTCCCCAATTCTTTGGCTACAACCAGAAGGAGGCTCCAACCCCCTATGTTCTCCATCTACAACTGAAAGGTGGATACAACCACCTGTCCTTTCCCCGTCCAACCTCCTTGAAATAAACGTAGAATGCTGGAACCACTGTTACACTATCACTATGAGATATACTTATGTAAACTTGTACCAATTAACCTGTAATAAACCTGTACCATAAACAAGTGCATCAACCATGCACCAACCTATAATCATCCTGTACCATAAACAAGTGCATCAACCATGCACCAGCCTATACCTCAACCTGTAATCAGCCTATACCATAAACTAGTGCATCAACCATGCACCAATCTGTACCTCAACATGTACCATCAATGATTGCATCAACCATGCACCGAATATGTACCAATCATGCATCAAATACACATAAACTATGACTCATCAGGATGTGCCAACATTATCAACTATACACCTCATGTATGTGCCAACTCATCAACTACTTGTCTCAACCATGTACCCAACATGTACCTCAACCATATACCAAATACATATACCAATATAACCATCAAAATGTATCTAACAATTCATCACTCTATCCAGAAACCGAATACCATAAACCATTATATCAAACCATGTTCCACAACCTCACTGTTTTACAACTCCTATCTGTAACATACCTCAACCAAAATCCCTCAAACATGAACCAATACTAAACTTCAGTAGATATTCCTCGAATCAACTCTACAGCGAGCCATAAATTCCCAAGAGGGCATCCAACATATTTACAAGGAAAACCCTCAACTTGATTCATAAATTCAACACTACACATACGAGAACCATACCTTTTTTCTTCTTCTTGCAGTGTTCCATTGCTATGGTTTTGCTGTCGCGAATCCACTGCCTCGATTTTTTTGCTGCGATTTTTCTTCCACACTTTTTCTGCTACGATTTTTCTACCGTGCTTTTATTGTCGCACTTTTCCTGCTGCTATTTTTTTTCCACACATTTCCTACTGTGATTTTTTTGCACCACTTTCTCTACTACGATTTTCCTTCCGCAGTTTTCCTGCTGCACTTTTTCTTCCACACTTTTTCTACCATAGTTTTCTTGCCGCATGTTTTCTGCCGCACTTTTTCTGTCGCAATATTCCTACCACACTTTTTCTTCCACACCTTTTCTGCCGCACTTTTTTCTATCAATAATACCTGCGCAAATAACCCTTAACAAAATAGATATTCAATGATATTCAATAGGTTCAAGTGTGATTAAAATGAGAGAGGTTTAAGTGTTATTAAAAAGAGAGAGCCTTGCCTCTTATTTATACTTTCATGTAGCTTCCTTAAGGGGTTACCTTTTAACCATCTTAAACCACTTTCCTTATTTTAGGGCTAACCCACTTCTAACCACTTGTCCACTTACTAATTTATCGATTAACTTTATTATTTAAATAATTTATTTTCTATCCACTTTGAATACTTTGACCTTTTGGGGCTTCAATATGACTCATGAGGGTTCTCCAACTTCACATGGCCATAAGTCTCTAACCGTGAGGAGTTATGTGTTGTTCATCATACCACCGGAAATGGCATGACATGTACTATAGTATCCATCTAGAATAGTTTTACCTACAAATATATCAAAACTCATACCATTATCCATCAAACAAACTTGGGTCCATTTCCAAAACCTTTGTTCTACTGGAATTCTCTACCAGACTTTCTTCATGGATTGACATCAATCGCAACCAACCCAATTAATAAACAATCTCCCCCTTTGGCATTGATGGCAACACTCTGATGCAATACTAAATTCATATCACTCATGCTCCCCCTGTGACCATCGCTCCCCCTAGAACCATGCCTCTATGCTCTTTCTCCAAGAATTTACCTTTGCATCTGATAAATATCTCTCCCTTTGTCATCAATGGAAAAGTTATCTTTCCATCCAAGGCTGCTCCCCCTGACTGAACTCTTCCTGAAACTGATTTCCCAACCTAAACTATCCTCTTTATGGTGCTTCCTCGTGTAAATATAAGACATATAAGATAAGCATTCAAAATCATTCATTTTGGAGTAGAAATTACTCCGCGTCTCTGGCGAAGATACTCAAAGGCTTCCCTTGGAAGCGTTTTTGTAAAGATGTCTACCACTTGTTCTCTTATGCCCACATATTCAACTCTGATGTTCTTTTCTGCAACCTATTCCCGTAGTAAGTGATATTTTATTGGAGTGTGCTTCGTCTTGGAGTGCATCACTGGGTTCTTTGAGATACTACTGGCGATTGTATTATTACAATAGATTGGAATGGGCTAATCATACTCAACCTGTATATCTGTCAAAGTTTGTTTCATCCATAGAACCTGAGCACAACATCCTGCTACTGTAATATACTCTGCTTCAGCTGTAGATAATGATATTGATGATTGTTTCTTGCTTAAACAAGATACTAAACACTCACCCAAGTTTGTTATAGCAAGATTTGCCTCACCATTTCTATCTTGCATAGAGGGCCTTTTTCCACTTCCCTAGGCAGACTTATTAACCCCCTTTTGATAAATCCAGAGCCAAACATATATATTTTTCCACATATATGCTCCCTAACTGCTTTTCAAGAAGCATATATGCTTGCTTCTCCACTATAACTCATGTATATCGGGATTTGTGACAGAAAATAAAAAATGAGGTCGGGTTTCCATGTCACGACAAAAGATCTCTGATCTTTGGCATTTCATATACTAGAAAAGTTCTGACTCGGCCCCTCAGTTTCATTCAGGAGGCTATAAGAGCACAATTTTGAGCTATGGAAAAAGAGGAGAAAACATTCAACTTTGAGAGCATAGTTACTCTGGAGAAATTACTTCATATTAAGTCTGCATCCCTTTGTCTCTCAAGTCTGAACACAGTGTTTAGCCCCCAATATCTTTCCTTATTATTGAGAGGACCTCATTACCTCTTTGCTATGAGCTTACCTTTCGTGGCGGATTGAAGTGGTGGAGACCCAATTTGAAGGAAATTTGTATCTTGGTTCTGAACCATGCTGACACGGAAGTCTGTAATGTTTATACTTCTGTTGATCAATTATTAATAGAAATACTCCTTTCTCGTCCTATCGATATCTTGCAAATATATGATTATTATCCATGGGCATGTTTGTAAAGTTTATTAATGGATTGTGCTAACTCATTTTATATATTGTCACTATATACTTGCATCGCTTTTTTGTTGAGAACTTCTTGTAGGTGTAAAGCTTTGGGTCAAAGTGCTCAATGGTGGAACGACATCAAACGATTGGATCGAGGTAGGCTTCTTCCTCGTATTGCACATTAGTTTATATAGCGCATGTTGGAATTGAGTTGGTTTATGCAGTCATACCTGTATATTGTGGTTTAACCTTGGCCATAGAGATTTTTTCCCTTGTAACAGAAATGGCGATTGCACTGGGGATAGATCTTCCTTCTAAGGGTTGAAGTATTTTTTCTTCTTACATTGCTCTTTTTACTTTTTGTTTCTTGTCGTATCACAGTTGGACAGAGTCTGTTCACTTTGGGTCTAATTTTTTCAGCCTTTTACCCTTGCCTAGCCTTGTTTTAAAAGATATACGCCCTTTTTTCCTTGACAGCCGCATATACACGCTTGTTGTTCCACTACAAGAGGGGTATATACACCCTTTTCTCTTGAACAGTCACATATACCACTTCCCCTTGCTTTCTTTCTTGGTTTAGTGACTGTTGGGTAGGTTTTGAGGATAACTGAGCCTTCTTAGGTCTCTGTGGTGCCTATTGAGATTATCTGGGATGACAAGAAACCTATTTGGAGTTGAATTTTTGGGCCACGTCTTTCTCTTTGTTTTTCATTTTTGATTTTTCCTTGGTAGTTGGGATGTATGCTTAGATGATTGGTATTCTTCTCAAGTGATTTCTTTTATACACAGTAAAATTTATATATCAAGTCGCTTATCAGTTCATGCATTTTCTTTTTAATACATTAAAAATACAAAAACAAAATAGGTATTTTGCATTGGTTGGTATTTTTTTCTTGGAAACTTTATCATTATCTTAGCACACTTAGCGAAAGATTGCATTTTACTTCTGAGTTGCAGAGTTAAAATTGAAGATCGCACTTTTTTTATTTATCATATCATTCACTCAAAAGTTAAAGTTAGGCTTTGCATTATATCTATTTTTATTTTCATGCAGAGTCATAACACCATGAGTTTCATTTCCATACCTTTTTGAGTAATCATGTCCAATAAAATTTATGGTTTAAACTAAAATTGATTAGTAATGATTTTATTGTTTAGGGTGCACAAACTAGCCTAGGATTTAGTGCCTTGGAATAGGATTTTTTGAGTAAACTTTTCCAAGGAAATTAAATCAACATATGTGTCTGAGATAGGGAGTTGAGAAATCCTTTGTATAATTGGTAATATCAGGAGGTTCTGCTCACACCAGAGTTAAGCATGAGGTTGTGTGAAGTTTGTTAAAGGGATAACCCTTAGATACTCACCTAGCATTAGAGATATTTCTGTGGATTTATTCGTATTTTGGGATCTTGCTAGTATCCATACCTCTATGAGAGGCGGTACTTTCAAGGTTTCGGGCTTTGCTACCTTTCCCATACGATAATCCATTCTTATGATTGTTTTCCTGTGCATTGGTTATACAGTGGTTGATTAGTTGCTTGATTTAGGTTTCTCATAGGTTACTTGCAGGGGTTATTCTGCTTGTATCCTGGGTTAGATAGGGGTCAGACAACACACAACCTTTATGGAAGATTACGTCTCTGGGGAGATGTGACCGACTGGTTGTTAAGCCTAAGAGGGCCTTTATAATTGATTATGTTACCTCCAAACTTTAGAAGGGAGTCTCAGGTCCCTCCTGGATGAGGCATACCTTCTTTAGCGAGGAAGGCCACTCAACCACTTTAGCCCGTTTCCATGCATATTGGTCGTTTGACTTTTTGGTATGCTCTTTGATTACTATTTGGCCCTAGGACTTTGTTTCTTGGTTTAATTATCATGGATAGTGGAGTTCCTTTTACTCCTCCATTCACTGCTACCCCCCCCCATGATGCCTCCTTATTTCATGGGGGCAGACCCTTCTGTTTTTTACAATGGTATGCACAATTACAACGCTCAATCTGCACCTTGGGTCTCAAGTCATTTTTCTGTTGATATGTTTTCCCACATGCAACCCCCTCCCTGGTCTACTTATATGAATCCTAGCATTGGACTCGGGGGCACCATCGCTCCCATGCCCACTTCTTCATTTGATATGAGTCATGTTCCCATGGGAGGTTGGAACCTTCCACCTTATGGATCCAATCCCAGCTATCCTCTTTCAGGATCTAGTGCTTAGATGAGTGCTTATTACACCCCGCCCATGTATCTTTCATCTTCCATGTCGGTCCCTTTAAACACTTTTTCTGCACTAGGTCCTCAAATATCCCCAGGTCTTCCGTATGGGGAGAATCAATTTTATAATTTGGGCTACCCTCCTTATGGGAAACCCTCACAAGAGGGAAACATATATCCTCACTCGAATAATTCTTATCTTACCTTGGTCTCTTTACAGACCCCAATAATGATGCCCATCTAGACCTCTTCAGACCACCTTGGCATAAACCACCATGTTTATGGGCCAAGACATGGAGTATACCAGGATCCTTTATGGCCTGCAATGTTTCAGAATCAATATTTTTCAAGATCTTGGAATCAAATACCGCAATCTATCGCTAGCCCAACCACTGTAAGCCACACCAGTGCACCATTTCCCACCTCTGCTAGTCATGTCAGAGATGAGTTGACACTTTCTACAAATCATGTGGACAAATCGCTTCCAACCTCTGCTAATTATGTTGGGGGCACCATTATTTTCACCCCAGATCATAGCCGTGTCACATCTCTGACTCCTATTCATTATACAGGAGATGACTCTCTTTCCTCGGTCAGTCCCATCAAGAAACCTAGACATATCAGACATAATCTTAAATTCCTTTGTAGGACTTGTGAAGGAAGCCATCTTACTCACTTGTGTCCAGTGACTGTCAGGATAACAGAGGCATGGGGCTCACGCAAAATCCCTTCGGACTCTGAGACACCCATGGTTCCTCCTCACACCACTTCACCTTTAATGATCTCGGTGGTCTCACCACTGAGATTTTCCTCTAACCCCACCCCCTCCATGGAGGGTGAAGCGTCTCCTACCCCCATTACCATGCATCCCCTTCAACCTATAATTGAATAAGTGACAACGCCGATGCAATTTATGGTCAAACCGACTCTCCCTAAAAAGAGTGATGCACCCTCCAGTCATGTCATCAACATTCCAATTCTTCCCCCTTCTGAACAAGAGAGATTCATTCTTCCTCCGAATACTCTCTCTCTGAGTTTTGACGAGGTCCGCTTCGACTGGGACGACCTGAACGGACATCCCATACCCCCAACTATGTCTGTTCCACTAAGAGACATTATTCAAACCATAAAAAAGACTATGTACTACATTAGCACTTTCTCCTCCTCGACCTGGAGAGCTTTGGGCTTTCCCAAGATTTTGTTAGCTATCCAGAGGATACTGACTTTTGGCAAAAGGCCGGGATGGGATCCTTGGCCTCCCCCTTTAAATGTTGAGTAGAACTAAACACGAGTCTTAGTTAAGCTCTTTTCCGACTTGTTATTAAAAATTGAAAAGATCGTCAAGTGATTTGTCCCTTTCACACTCGTTAAAATTGGATTTGAAAGATCATGAGTCTTAGTTAAGCTCTTTTCTGACTCGCTATCAAAAAGGGAAAATATCGTCGAGTGAAATTGTCTTTTTCACACTCGTAAATTAGATTTGAAAAGACGTCTATTTGGCACAAGTTTACCCCTTTTTCACACCAAGTAGACTAAAAGATATGAAAAAGGACATTTTTTGGTGTTAAATTGTGATTGCATCTCATGCCCTTGCTTGCAGTATTGATCCTTTAGTTGGTTCTCACTTTGCGTTATAAACCATGGCCCGAGTAGTTTGCATCCTCAACCAAGAAGAGACTTTTTTATATCCTTCATAATTTGACACCCTATACTTTGGAAGGAACATCACCCCGAGTGTCTATCTCCTGCATGCATTTCCTTCCATTAAGCATAGGTACGTTCCACTGCTAGAACTATTTTTTCTTACTTGCGACACTCGTTCCCTCCTCTGTATCATAGAATTCACTTGTTATGAAAAAACAAAAAAAGACGGGTGGGAAGGGAGTACTATATTGTAATTGGCAGCAGTCATGTAACCTTTGAACATAGCACAAAGTTATTGAGTCCTTGTGTCATCATAATTTTGGGTTTAGCATTGCCTTAGGAAGCTGATCTCGTTACATAATTTTCTCTACCGACTGGTTAATCTTCCAGTCACTATAGAGAACAATATGGATGCCTCCTGCATATAGTTGTCACATCATTAAGTCTATGCTGCCGGAGTCAACCGTATGTCTCATGCTCTTGTTCAAAGGAATTATATCAACCTGTGTCAGCCACTCCTCATAAATATTGACTTTTCATGTCATCCATACCCTCAGTTTGTTTGAGAATCACATGATACTTTGGTCTTATGATGCACCTCAGCCCTAATTTCATCATTGGTAGGTCACCTTGAACCCAACAATTGCATTTCATAATGGGGCGTTGACTGGGTGGTTTCCCTTGTGTTCGACGACAAGACATCTATTCACACTTTGGGATTCATGCAATGTCTTGGATGTCGTTAGCCGCATTGGTGGTTTCCTCACCTTTGTCAACATTTTTCATCATTTGTTGTTATTCACAGGGTCTTTTTCATGTACCGCTTGCATTTGGCACATGCGAAAGATGCACAGGATCGTTGGTTCATTAACATGTTCTTCGTTCAATCTCCAACAAATCATGAAGCTACTGCCTTGTTCCTCGTGTTGACTGATGAGAGATTCCTTAATGATATCCTTTCAGCGGGTCTCTTTCCATCAACTTCAACTCATTTATTCTGGATACGAAACCTAGAGTTTTAAGAGTACCTTGAGGCTTGCAGTCATTAGTGGCAAGCTTTCTTACCATTGACATATGGGAATACATCAATATCTCCTGATCAATGGATCGCTCAAGTGTTGGAAACGAGCTCCTTTATTCACATTTGTAGAGATGTACTTGGTGCCTTGATACCTAATTTCATCATTGGTAGGTTGTCTCGTGTTTGTTAATGGTATACCTCAATGCCCGGTAATCAAATGATGTCTCATCGTGTTTGACCTCAACTCATTTATTCACATGATGTAGACTTGCACCACTAGGGGATTGTATTGAATACTTGAAGACATCACTTTGTGGATGCATCTTTCCTAAGATGTTGCTTCCATTTCATTGGACAAATACCTATTTGACTTTAGCGATCATGGGATATTAGATTGTACTCCATGGTATAAAGATATCTTCATATTGATTTTGAGACTGGTTTCACTAGGCCTTGTTCATGACTATGACAGCTATTGGCATGTAACTGCATTTATACTTGCCTACTCATGGCCATGAACACTTGTTGGTATATTTTCCACATGGATCTGCATTGTATTCTTGGAAGCCATGTATGCAAAGTCAGTACATAATGTAATGAGAATTTTAGTTCATCTAGCTGGTTCTCTACCACTCCACTTTTGGGTTATTTATAATGTATTTCGGCCATCGCAGATACTCCTCTGATCTCACACATTAGGGGGCATCTGTTATAGCAAGATTTTCCTCACCATTGTTATCTTTCACAGAGGGCCTTTTTCCACTTCCCTATGTAGACTTATCAACCCCCTTTTAATAAATCTAGAGCCAAAAATATATATATATTCCACATATACACTCCCTAATTGCTTTGCAAGATGTGTATACACTTGTTGTTCCACTACATCTCACATATATCAGGATTTGAGCCAGAAAATACAAAATGAGGTCAGGTTTCCATGTCACGACAAAAGATCTTTGATATTTGGCCTTCCATATACTGGAAACATTCCGACTCAGCCCTTCAGTTGCATTTTGGAGACTATAAGAGCACAATTTCGAGCTATGGAAAAATAGGCAAAAGCATTCAACTTTGAGAGCAAAGTTACTCTGGAGAAATTACTTCATATTGAGTCTGCATCCCTTTGTCCCTCAAGTTTGAACACAGTGTTCAACCCCCAAGCTCTTTTTTTATTGTCGAGAGGACCTCATTACATCTTTGCTATGAGCTTTCCTTTGGTGGAGGATTGAAGTGGTGGAGACCCAGCTGGAAGGAACTTGGTTTCTTGGTTTCGAACCGTGCCAACATGGAAGTCTGTAATGTTGATACTTTTGTTGATCAATTATTAATAGAAATACTCATTTCTTGTCCCATCGATATCTTGCAAATATATGATTATTATCCATGAGTATGTTTTTAATGTTTATTAACGGATTGTGCTATATGATGTGTTAACTCATTTTATATACTCTCACTATATACTTGCATCGCTTGTTTGTTGAGAACTTCTTGTAGGTGTAAAGATTTGGGTCAAAGTGCTCAACGATGGAATGACATCAAACGATTGGATCGAGGTAGGCTTATTACTCATATTTCACATTAGTTTATATAACACATGTTGGAATTGAGTTTGATTCTACAGTCATACCTGTCTATTGTGGTTTACCCTTGGCTATAGAGATTTTTTCCCTTGTAACAGAAATGGTGACTCCACTGGTGATAGATCTTCCTTCTAAGGGTTGAAGTATTTTTTCTTCTTACATTGCTCTTTTTCCTGTGTGTTTCTTGTCGTATCACAGTTGGACAGAGTCTATTCACTCTGGGTCTGTTTTTCATCCTTTTACCCTTGCCTAGCCTTGTTTTAAAATATATACACCCTTTTTCCCTGACAACCACGTATACAGGCTTGTTGCTCCACTACAAGAGGCGTATATATGCCCTTTTTTCTTTAATAGTTGCGTATACCACTTCCAATTTCTTACTTTCTTGGTTTAGTGACTGCTGGGTAGGTTTTGAGGATCACTGAGCCTTCTTAGGTCTCTGTGGTGCCTGTTGAGATTATATGTGATGACAGGAAACCTGTTTGGAGTTGAATTTTTGGGCAGCGTCTTTCTCTTTGTTTTTCATTTTTTTATTTTTCCTTGGTAGTTGGGTTGTATTCTTAGCTTCTTGGTATTCTGCTCGAGTGATTGATTTTATACATAGTAAAATTTATACATCAAGTTGCTTATCAGTCCATGCATTTTCTTTTTAATACATTGAAAATACAAAAAAATAATAGGTATTTTGCATTGGTTGGTATTTTTTTCTTGGAACCTTTATCATTAGCTTAGCACATTTGGCGAACGATTGCATTTTGCTTCTGAGTTGCAGAGTTAAAATTGAAGGTTGCACTATTTTTATTTAGCATATCATTCACTAAAAAGTTAAAGTTAGGCTTTGCATTATATCTATTTTTATTTTCATGCAGAGTCATAACACCATGAGTTTCATTTCCATACCTTTTTGAGTAATCACGGCCAATAAAATTTACAGTGTAAACTAAAATTGATTAGTAACGATTTTATTGTTTAGGGTACACAAACTAGCCTAGGATTTAGTGCCTTGGAATAGGATTTTGTGAGTAAACTTCTCCAAGGAAATTAAATCAACATATGTGTCTGAGACAGGGAGTTGAGAAATCCATTGTATAATTGGTAATATCAGGAGGCTCTGCTCACACCGGAGTTAAGCACGAGGTCAGGCAAAGTTTGTTGAAGGGATAACCCCTGGATACTCACCTAGCGTCAGAGATATTTCTGTGGATTTATTCGTATTTGGGGATCTTGCTAGTATCCATACCTCTATGAGAGGCGGTAATTTCAAGGTTTCGGGCTTTGCTACCCTACCCATACGGTAATCTAGACTTATGACTATTCGCCTGTGCATCAGTTATATAGTGGTTGATTAGTTTCTGGACTTATGTTTATCATAGGTTACTTGTAGGGGTTATTCTGCTTGTATCTTGGGTCAGATAGGGGTCAGACAACACACAACCTTTATGAAATCTTACCTCTCCGAGGGGATGTGACCGATTGGTTGTTAAGCCTACGAGGGCCCTTATAGCTGATTTTGTTACCTCCAAAATTTAGAAGGGAGTCTCAGGTCTCTCCTGGATGAGGCATACCTTCTTTAGCGAGGGAGGCCACTCAGCCACTTTAGCCTGTTTGCATGCATATTGGCCATTTGACTTTTTGGTATGCTATTTGATTACTAGTTGGCCCTAGGACTCTAGTTCTTGGTTTAATTATCATGGATAGTGGAGTTACTCTTTCTCCTCCATTCACCGCTACCCCCCCTGATGATGCTTCCTCATTTCATGGGGGCAAACCCTTCTATTTTTTACAATGGTATGCACGATTACAACGCTCAAGCTGCACCTTGGATCTCCAGTCATTTTTCTGTTGATATGCCTTCCCACATGCAACCCCATCCCTGGTCTACTTATATGAATCCTAGCATTGGACCCGAGGGAACCATCACTCTCATGCCCACTTCTTCGTTTGATATGAGTCGTGTTCCCATGGGAGGTTGGAACCTTCCACCTTATGGATCCAATCCTCATTATTCTCTTTCATGATCTAGTTCTTAGATGGGTGCTTATTACACCCTACCCATGTATCTTTCATCTACCATGTCGGTCCCTTTAAACACTTTTTCTGCACTAGGTCCTCAAGTACCCCCAAGTCTTTCATATGGGAAGAATCAATTTTATAATTTGGGCTACCCTCCTTATGGGACACCCTCACAAGGGGCCAACATATATCCTCACTCGAATAATTCTTATCCTACCTCGGTATCTTTGTAGACCTCAGTGATGATGCCCATCCAGACCTATTCAAACCACCTTGGCATAAACCACCATGTTTCTGGGCTAGGACAGGAGGTATACCGGGATCCTTGCTGGCCTGCAATGTTTTAGAATCAATATTTTCTGGGATCTTGGAATCAAATATGGAAATCTATCGCTAGCCTAACCATTGTAAGTCACACCCGTGCACCATCACCCACCTCTACTAGTCGTGTTGGAGATGAGTTGACACTTTCTACAAATCATGTCAATAACTCGCTTCCAACCTCTGCCAATTATGTTGGGGGAACCATCCTTTTCACCCTGGATCATAGTCGTGTCACATCTCTGACTCCTATTCATTATACATGAGATGACTCTCTTTCCTCAACCAGTCCTATTGAGAAACCTAGACGTCTCAGATGTAAGCCTAAATTCCTTTGCAGGACTTGTAAAGGAATCCATCTTACTTGCATGTGCCCAGTGACTGTCGGAATACCAAAGGCATGGGGCTCACCCAAAATCCCTTCGGACTCCAAGACACCCATGGTTCCTCCTCACACCACTTCACCTTTAATGATCCTGACTATCTCACCACTGATATTTTCCTCTAACCTCACCCCCTCCACGGAGGGTGAAGCATCTCTTGCCCTCGTTACCATGCATCCTCTTCAACCTATAATTGAAGAAGTGACAATGCCGGTGCCATTTATGGTCAAACTGACTCTCCCTGAAAAGAGTGATTCACCCTCCAGTCACGTCATCAACATTCCAAGTCTTCCCCCTTCTGAACAAGAGAGATTCATTCTTCCTTCAAATACTCTCTCTCCAAGTTCTAACGAGGTCCCCTTCGAATGGGACGACTTGACAGGACATCCCATATCCCCACCTATGTTTGTTCCACTAAAAGGCAATGTTTGAACCATAAAAGAGACTATGTACTACGTTAGCACTTTCTCCTCCTTGACTTGGAGAGATTTGGGCTTTCCCAAGCTTTTGTCATCTATCTGTAGGATACTGATTTTCGATAGAAGGTCGGGATGGGAGCCTTGGCCTCCCACTTTACATGTTGATTAGAACTAAACACGAGTCTTAGTTAAGCTCTTTTCCGACTCGTTATTAAAAATTGAAGATCGTTGAGTGATTTGTCCCTTTTACACTCGTTAAAATTGGATTTGAAAGATCATGAGTCTTAGTTAAGCTCTTTTCTGACTCGCTATCAAAAAGGGAAAAGATCGCAGAGTTAACTTGTATTTTTCACACTCATAAATTGGATTTGAAAAGACGTATATTTGGCACACGTTTACCCCTTTTTCACACCAAGTAGACTAAAATATATAAAAAGGACATTTTTTGGTGTTAAATTGTGATTGCATCTCATTCCCTTGCTTGCAGTATTGAGCCTTTAGCCGGTTCTCTCTTTGCGTTATAAACCATGGCCCGAGCAATTTGCATCCTCAACCAAGCAGAGCCTTGTTTATATCCTTCGCAATTTGACACCCTATACCCTGGAAGGAACATTACCTCGAATGTCCATCTCCCGCATTCATTTCCTTGCATTAAGCATAGGTACGTTCCACTGCTGGAACTAGCTTTTCTTACTTGCGACACTCGTTCCCTCCTCTGTATCATAGCATTCACTTGTTATGAAGAAACAAAAAATGATGGGCACGAAGGGAGTACTATATTGTAATTGGCAGCAGTCGTGTCACCTTTGAACAAAGCACAAAGTTATTGAGTCCTTGAGTAATCATAATTTTGGGTTTAGCATGGCCTTAGGAAGTTGATCTCATTACAGAATTTTCTCTACTGACTGGTTAATCTTCCTTTCACTATAGAGAACATTTCGGATGCCTCCTGAATCTAGTTGTCACATCATTAAGTCTATGTTGTTGGAGTCCACCATATGTCTCATGCTCTTTTTCAAAGGAAGTCTATCAACCTGCATCGGCCACTCCTCAGAAATATTGACTTTGCATGCCGGCCATACCCTCAATTTGTCTCAGAATCACATGATACTTTGGTCTTATGATGCACCTTGGCCCTACTTTCATCATTGGTAGTTCCCCCTGAACCCAACAATCAACATTTCATCATGGGTCGTTGACCTGGTGGTTTCCCTTGTGTTTGACGGCATGACATCTATTCACACTTTGGGATTCGTGCAATGTCTTGGATGCCATTAGCCTTATTGGTGGTTTCCTCACCTTTGTCAGCATTTTTCATCATTTGTTGCTTTTCAGAGGGTCTTTTTCATGTACTGCTTGCATTTGGCACACGCAAAAGATGCACAGGGTCATTGGTTCGTGAACATGTTTTTTGTCGGATCTCCACCAAATCATGAAGCTCCTTCTTTGTTCCTCATGCTAACTAATTAGAGATGCCTTAATGCTCTCCTTTCAGTGGGTCTCTTTCCATCAACTTCAACTCATGTATTCTGGATATGACATGAGTACCTTGAGGCTTCCATTCATTAGTTGTAGGCTCTCTCGCCATTGACAGATGGGAATACAACAATGTCTCCTGATCAATCGATCTCTCAAGTGTTCGACACCAGCTCCTTTATTCACATTTGTAGAGATGTACTCGGTGCCTTGATACCTACTTTCATCATTGGTAGGTTGTCTCAAGTTTGTTAACGGTATACCTCAATGACCGGTAATCAAATGATGTCTCATCGTGTTCGACCTCAACTCATTTATTCACATGATATAGACTTGCACCATTGGTGGATTGTATTGAATACTTGAAGACATCACTTTGTGGATGCATCTTTCCTAAGTTGTTTCTTCCATTTCATTGGACCAATACCTATTTGACTTCAGCGATCATGGGAGATTAGATTGTATTCCATCGTATATAGATATCTTCAAATTGATTTTGAGACTGGTTTCACTGGGCCTTGTTTGTGACTATGACAGTTATTGGCATGTAGCCTCATTTATACTTGCCTACTCATGGACATGAACACATGTTGTTATATTTTCCACATGGATATTCATTGTATTCTTGACAGCCATGTATGCAAAGTTAGTACATAATGTTATGAGAAATTGAGTTCGTCCAGTTGGTTCTCTACCACTCCACTTTTGGATTATGTATAATGTATTTCGGACATCGCAGATACTCCTCTGATCTCACACATTAGCAGGCATCTCTTATTGCAAGATTTCCCTCACCATTGCTATCTTACATAGAGGGCCTATTTCCACTTCCCTATGTAGACTTGCCAACCCCCTTTTGATAAATCTAGAGCCAAAAATATATATTTTTCCACATATACGCTCCCTAACTGCTTTGCAAGATGCATATACGCTTGTTGCTCCACTACAGCTTGTGTATATCAGGATTTATGCCAAAAAATACAAAATGAGGTCAGGTTTCCATGTCATGAAAAAATATCTATGATCTTTGGCCTTCCATATACTGGAAATGTTTCGACTCAACCCTTTAGTTGCATTCTGGAGGCTATAAGAGCACAATTTCGAGCTATGGAAAAAGACGAGAAAGCATTCAACTTTGAGAGCAAAGTTACTCTGGAGAAATTACTTCATATTGAGTCTGCATCCCTTTGTCCCTCAAGTCTGAACACAGTGTTTAGCCCCCAAGCTCTTTCCTTATTGTCGAGAGGACCTCATTACCTCTTTGCTATGAGATTGCCTTTGGTGGAGGATTGAAGTGGTGGAGACCCAGTTAGAAGGAACTTGGTTTCTTGGTTTTGAACAGTGCCAACACAGAAGTCTGTAATGTTTATACTTCTGTTGATCAATTATTAATAGAAATACTCCTTTCCCATCCTATCAATATCTTGAAAATATATGATTATTATCGATGGGATTGTTTGTAATTTTTATTAATGGATTGTGCTATCTAATGTGCTAACTCATTTTATATATTGTCACTATATACTTGCATCACTTGTTTGTTGAGAACTTCTTTCAGGTGTAAAGCTTTGGGTCAAAGTGCTCAACGGTGGAACAACATCAAACGATTGGATCGAGGTAGGATTTTTCCTTGTATTGCACATTAGTTTATATAGAACATGTTGGAATTGAGTTCGTTTATGCATTCATACCTATATGTTTTGGTTTACCTTTGGCCATAGAGAGTTTTTCCCTTGTAACAGAAATGGTGACCCCACCGGAGATAGATCTTCCTTCTAAGGGTTGAAGTTATTTTTCTTCTTATATTGCTCTTTTTCCTTTGCGTTTCTTGTCATATCACAATTGGACAGAGTCTATTCACTCTAGGTCTATGCGTTTTAGGCTTTTACCCTTGCCTAGCCTTGTTTTAAAAGATATACACCCTTTTTTCCCTGACAACCACGTATACACGCTTGTTGTTCCACTACAAGAGCTGTATATATGCCATTTTCTCTTGAATAGTCGCGTATACCACTTCCCCTTGCTTGCTTGCTTAGATTAGTGCCTGTTGGGTAGGTTTTGAATACCATTGAACCTTCTTAGGTCTCTGTGGTGCCTGTTGAGATTATCTGGGATGACAGGAAACCTATTTGGAGTTGAATTTTTGGGCGACGTCTTTCTCTTTGTTTTCTATTTTTTATTTTTCCTTGGTAGTTGGGCTGTATGCTTAGCTGCTTGGTATTCTGCTCGAGTGATTACTTTTATACACAGTAGAAGTTATATATGAAGTCACTTATCAGTCCATGCATTTTCTTTTTAATACATTGAAAATACAAAAACAAAAATAGGTATTTTGCATTGGTTGGTATTTTTGTCTTGGAACCTTTATCATTAGCTTAGCACACTTAACGAAAGATGGCATTTTACTTATGAGTTGCAGAGTTAAAATTGAAGATTGCATTGTTTTTATTTAGCATATCATTCACTCAAAAGTTAAAGTTAGTCTTTGCATTATATCTATTTTTATTTTCATGCAGAGTCATAACACCATGAGTTTCATTTCCATCCCTTTTTGAGTAATCACAACCAATAAAATTTACGCTTTAAACTAAAATTGATTAGTAACGATTTTATTGTTTAGGGTGCACAAACTAGCCTAGGATTTAATGCCTTGGAATAGGATTTTGTGAGTAAACTTCTCCAAGGCAATTAAATCAATGTATGTGTCTGAGAGAGGGAGTTGAGAAATACATTGTATAATTGGTAATATCAAGAGGCTCCGTTCACATCGGAGTTAAGCACGATGTCACACAAAGTTTGTTGAAGGGATAACCGTTAGATACTCACCTAGCGTCAGAGATATTTCTATGGATTTATTTGTATTTGGGGATCTTGCTAGTATCCATACCTCTGTGAGAGGTGGTAATTTCAAGATTTCTATCTTTTCTACCCTACCCATACGGTAATCCAGACTTATGATTGTTCGCTTGTGCATCGGTTATATAGTGGTTGATTAGTTGCTTGACTTAGGTTTCTCATAGGTTACTTCCAGGGGTTATTATGCATGTATCCTAGGTCAGATAGGGGTCGGACAACACACAACCTTTATGGAAGATTACCTGTTTTCAGGGATCTGACCGACTAGTTGTTAAGCCTATGAGGGCCCTTATAACTGATTATGTTACCTCCAAACTTTAGCAGGGAGTCTAGGTCCCTCCTGGATGAGGCATACCTTCTTTAGCGAGTGAGGCCACTCAACCACTTTAGCCCGTTTGCATGCATATTGGCTGCTTGACTTTTTGGTATGCTCTTTGATTACTAGTTGGCCCTAGGACTCTAGTTTTTGGTTTCATTATCATGGATAGTAGAGTGCATTTTACTCCTCCATTAACCGCTACCCCCCCCTATGATGCCTCCTCATTTCATGGGGGCAGACCCTTCTATTTTTTACAATGGTATGCACGATTACAACACTCAATCCACACCTTGGGTCTCTAGTCATTTTTCTGTTGATATGCCTTCCCAAATGCAACCCCCTCCCTAGTCTACTTATTTGAATCCTAACATTGGACCCGGGGGCACCATCGCTCCCATGCCCACTTCTTCGTTTGATATGATTCTTGTTCCCATGGGAGGTTGGAACCTTCCACCTTATGGATCCAATCCTAGCTATGCTATTTTAGGATCCAGTGCTCAGATGGGTGCTTTTTACACACCGCCCATCTATATTTCATCTTCCATGTCGGTCCCTGTAAACACTTTTTCTGCACTAGGTCCTCAAGTACCCCCAGGTCTTTCATATGGGGAGAATCGATTTTATAATTCGGGCTACCCTCCTTATGGGACACCCTCACAAGGGGGCAACATATATCCTCTCTCAAATAATTCTTGTCCTACCTCGGTCTCTTTGCAGACCTCAATGATGATGCCCATACAGACCTCTTCATACCACCTTGGCATAAACCACCATGTTTCTAGTCCAGGACAGGGAGCATACCAGGATCCTTTCTGGCCTGCAATGTTTCAAAATCAATGTTTTTTGGGATGTTGGAATCAAATACCACAATCTATTACTAGCCCAACCACTATAATCCACACCATTTCTAGTCATGTCGAAGATGAGTCGACACTTTATACAAATCATGTCAACAAATCGCTTCCAACCTATGCCAATTATGTTGGGGGCACCATCATTTTCACCCCAGATCATAGCCATGTCATGTCTCTGACTCCTATTCATTATACAGGAGACGACTCTCTTTCCTAAACCAGTCCCGTCGAGAAACCAAGATGTCTCAAATGTAAGCCTAAATTCCTTTGCAAGACTTGTGAAGGAAGCCATCTTACTTGCTTGTTCCCATTGACTGTCTGGATACCAGAGGCTTGGGGCTCACCCAAACTCCCTTAGGACTCCAAGACACCCATGGTTCCTCCTCACACCACTTCACCTTTAATGATCTCGACAGGAACCACCAAGATTTTCCTCTGACCTCACCCTCTCCATGGAGGGTGAAGCATCTCCTACCCCTGTTACCATGCATCCTCTTCAACCTATAATTGAAGAAGTGACAATGCCTATGCCATTTATGGTCAAACAGACTCTCCCTAAAAAGAGTGATGCACCCTCCAGTCACGTCATCAACATTCCAAGTCTTCCCCCTTCTGAACAAGAGAGATTCATTCTTCCTCGGAATACTCTCTCTCCGAGTTATGAAAAGGTCCCCTTCGACTGGGATGACCTGACAGGACATCCCATACCCAGACCTATGTTTTTTCCACTAAGAGACATTATTCGAACCATAACAGAGACTATTTAGTTTGTTATCACTTTCTCCTCCTCGACTTGGAGAGCTTTGGGCTTTCCCAATCTTTTTTCAGCTATCTGCAGGATACTGACTTTCGGAAGAAGGCCGGGACGGGAGCCTTGGCCTCCCCCTTTACATGTTGATTAGAACTAAACACGAGTCTTGGTTAAGCTCTTTTTGACTCGTTATTAAAAATTGAAAATATTGTCGAGTGATTTGTCCCTTTCACACTCGTCAAAATTGGATTTGAAAGATCATGAGTCTTAGTTAAGCTATTTTCCGACTCGCTATCAAAAAGGGAAAAGATCACCAAGTGAACTTGTCTTTTTCACACTCATAAATTGGATTTGAAAAGACGTCTATTTGGCACAAGTTTACCCCTCTTTCAAACCAAGTAGACTAAAAGATATAAAAAGGGACATTTTTTGGCGTTAAATTGTGATTGCATCTCATTCCCTTGCTTGTAGTATTGAGCCTTTAGCCGGTTCTCGCTTTGCATTATAAACCATGGCCTGAGCAGTTTGCATCCTCAACCAAGAAAAGCCTTGCTTATATCCTTCACAATTTGACACCCTATACCCTGGAAGGAACATTACCCCGAGTGTCCATCTCCCGCATGCCTTTCCTTGGATTAAGCATAGGTACGTTCCACTACTGGAACTAGTTTTTCTTACTTGCGACACTCGTTCCCTCCTCTGTATCATAGCATTCACTTGTTATGAAAAAACAAAAAAATACGGGCGGGAAGGGAGTACTATATAGTAATTGGCAACAGTCATGTCTCCTTTGAATAGAGCACAAAGTTATTGATTCCTTGCATCATCATAATTTTGGCTTTAGCATGGACTTAGGAAGCTGATCTTGTTACAGAATTTTCTCTACCAACTGGTTAATCTTCCATTCACTATAGAGAACATTATGCATGCCTCATGCATCTAGTTGTCACATCATTAAGTCTATGTTGTCGAATTCCACCGTATGTCTCATGCTCTTGTTCAAAGGAAGTCTATCAACTTGTTTTAGACACTCCTTAGAAATCTTGACTTTGCATGTTGGCCATACCCTCAGTTTGTCTCAGAATCACATGATACTTTGGTCTTATGATGCACCCTGGCCCTACTTTCGTCATTGGTAGGTCACATTGAACCCAACAATTGACATTTCATCAGAGGTCGTTGACTGGGTGGTTTCCCTTGTGTTCGACGGTAAGACATCTATTCATAGTTTGGGATTAGTGTAGTGTATTGGATTCCATTAGCCTTATTGGTTGTTTCCTCGCCTTTGTCAACAGTTTTCATCATTTGCTGCCATTCAAAGGGTCTTTTTCGTGTACCACTTGCATTTGGCACATGCGAAAGATGCACAGGGTCGTTGGTTCATGAACATGTTCTTCATTCGATCTCCACCAAATCATGAAGCTCCTTCTTTGTTCCTCATGTTGACTGATGAAAGATGCCTTAATTCTCTCCTCTCAGTGGGTTTCTTTCCATCAAATTCAACTCATGTATTTTTGATACGACACATAGAGTTTTATGAGTACCTTGAGGCTTGCATTCATTAGTGGAAGGCTCTCTCGCCATTGAAAGATGGGAATACATCAATGTATCCTGATCAATGGATCTCTCAAGTGTTCGACACCAGCTCCTTTATTCACATTCGTAGAGATTGTTAGTGATATTTCCTGTAGAGGGGATTAGATGGCAAAAGAAGGGGTTAAAAAAACCCATTTGTCCTAAGTTTTGGGCGATTATGCGCCCATGGTAAGCAACGAGCAAGTCCGAGCGGTCCAGATTCGCGCGCCCGGATCAACGGCGCACGTTGGATTCCGGACCCCCCTTGCCTTCCAACCTTTAAGC
>ML777133.1:475573-531951 GCA_009831015.1 Picea engelmannii | reverse complement strand
ACTGTTTGGAGTTTATCAAGACCTCACTCGTTCATGCATGCCTGGTCTGGTTTCTGAGTTGACACAATGTTGTTCTGAGTTTTTCTCCATTTGATCACCCTTTAAACAAATCGTGACATTAAAACTGATGGGCGTCGGGCTCTTCTCTTGCAAGCAATCCAGGAGTGACCTCCGATAGCCAACAGAGATGTACTCAGTGCCTTGATACCTACTTTCATCATTGGTAGGTTGTCTCGCATTTGTTAACGGTATACCTCAATGACCAGTAATCAAACGATGTCTCATCCTATTCAACCTCAACTCATTTATTCACATGATGTAGACTTGCACCATTGGCGGATTGTATTGAAGTCTTGAAGACATCACTTTGTGGATGCAACTTTCGTGAGTTGTTCCTTCCATTTCATTGGACCAATACCTATTTGAATTCAGCGATCATGGGAGATTAGATTGTACTCCATGGTATACAGATATCTTCAGATTGATTTTGAGACTGGTTTCACTGGGCCTTGTTCATGACTATGACAACTATTGGCATGTAACCACATTTATACTTGCCTACTCATGGCCATGAACACTTGTTGGTATATTTTCCACATTGATCTACATTGTATTTTTGGCAGCCATGTATACAAAGTCAATACATAATGTAATGAGCAATTGAGTTCATCTAGTTGGTTCTCTACCATTCCACTTCTGGGTTATTTATAATGTATTTCGTCCATCGCAGATACTCCTCTGATCTCACACATTAGGGGTCATTTGTTATAGCAAGAATTTCCTCACCATTGCTATCTTGCACAGAGGGCCTTTTTTCACTTCCCTATGCAGACTTTTCAACCCCCTTTTGATAAATCCAGAGCCAAAAATATAAATTTTTCCACATATACACTCCCTAACTACTTTGCAATATGCGTATATGCTTGCTGCTCCACTACAGATCACGTATATGGGGATTTGTGCCAGAAAATACAAAATGAGGTCGGGATTCCATGTCACGACAAAATATATCTGATCTTTGGCCTTCCATATACTGGAAACATTCTGACTCGTCCTTTTAGTTGCATTCTGGAGACTATAAGAGCACAATTTCAAGCTATGAAAAAAGAGGAGAAAGCATTCAACTTTGAGAGAAACGTTACTCTAGAGAAATTACTTCATATTGAATCTGCATCCCTTTCTCCCTCAAGTCTGAACACAGTGTTCAGCCCCCAAGATCTTTCCTTATTGTCGAGAGGACCTCATTACCTCTTTGCTATGAGCTTGCCTTTGGTGGAGGATTGAAGTGGTGGAGACCCAGTTGGAAGGAACTTGTTTTCTTGGTTTTGAACTGTGCCGACACAGAAGCTTGTAATGTTGATACTTATGTTGATCAATTATTAATAGAAATACTCCTTTCCCATCCTATCAATATCTTGCAAATATATTTTTATTATCTATGGGCATGTTTTTAATGTTTATTAATGGATTGTGCTATCTGATGTGCTAACTCATTTTATATATTGTCACTATATACTTCCATCACTTGTTTGTTGAGAACTTCTTGCAGGTGTAAAGCTTTGGGTCAAAGTGCTCAATGGTAGAACGACATAAAACAATTGGATCAAGGTAGGCTTCTTCATCGTATTTCACATTAGATTATATAGCACATGTTGGAATTGAGTTGGTTTCTACAATCATACCTATCTGTTGTGGTTTACCCTTGGCCATAGAGAGTTTTTCCCTTGTAACAATGTTGCTCGACTGGTGCTTCATCGGTCATCAATGCAACCTACCCAATCTGCATTTGTGTAGGCAATAAGTGATAGATCCTTTCCTTTTGGATACCATAATCCAAACTCTTTTGTTCCTTTGATATATCTGAAAATCTGTTTCACTGTTAATACATGTGATTCCTTTGTTGCTGCTTGAAATCATGCCACATGTCCAACTGCATGCATTACATCTGATATGGATTAAATTTCTCTATTATTGAGAGGGGGGGTGAATCAATAATAGAGAAATTTAATCGTTTTTCACCATTAATTGCAAGTGTTATATCAATGTATAATTATCATCCAATAGTTGTAGAGTAAATAAACAATGAACAAATGAGCAATCAAACACATACACAATACACCAATGTTTTACGTGGAAACCCAAAGAGGGAGAAAACTACATAATGTTTTTTTCTGATAGGTATTTAAGAATTACATTCATTAGAAGCACCAACTTCCTTTGTTTTTCAGTTGCAACTGGAAGGAGTCTCCAACCCTCTAGTTTCTCATGCTACAAATTGAAGGAAGCTCCAACTCCCCAATTCTCTGGCTACAACAAGAAAGACACTACAACCCCCTAGTTTTTCATGCTACAACCTAAGGGAAGCTCTAACTCCCTAATTATCTGGCTACAACCATAAGGAGGCTCAAATCCCCTATGTTCTTTGGCTACAACTGGAAGGTGGATACAACCACCTGTTCTTTCCCCATCCAACCACCCTGAAATAAAAGTAGAATGATGAAACCACTATGACACTATCACTGTGAGATGTATTGTTGTAAACCTGTACCAATCAACCTATAATCAATCTATACCATAAAAATGTGCATCAACCATGCACCAACCTATACCAAACAACCTGTAATCAGCCTGTACCATAAATAAGTGCATCAACCATGCACCAACCTATACCTCAACCTGTAATCAACATGTACCATAAACAAGTGCATCAACCATGCACCAATATGTACCTCAACTTATACCATCAACGAGTGCATCAACCATGCACCAAATATGTACCAATAATGCATCAAATACACATAAAATATGACTCAGTAGGATGTATCAACATCATCAACTATACACCTCATGTATGTGCCAACTCATCAACTATTTGTCTCAACCATGTATGCAACATGTACCTCAACCATATACCAAATACATATACCAATATAACCATCAAAATTCATCTAACAATTCATCACTCTATCCATAAACCCAATACCATAAACCATTACATCAAACCATGTGCCACAACCTCACTGTTATACAACCTCTATCTGTAACATATCTCAACCAAAATCCCTCAAACATGAATCAATACCTAACTTCAGTATATCTACCTCAGATCAACTCTATAGCAAGCCATAAACTCCCAAGAGGGAATCCAACATATTTACAAGGAAAACCCTCAACTTGATTCATAAATTCAACACTACACATATGAGAACCATACCTTTTTTTTTCTTCTTGTAGCGTTCTATTGCCACAATTTTTCTACCACGATTTTCTGCCGCACTTTTTCTATTGTGGTTTTTTTGCTGCACTTTTCCTGCTATGATTTTTCTACCGCACTTTTCCTGCCACACTTTTTCTTCCACGGTTTTCCTGCCGCACTTTTTCTATCGCACTTTTTTTGCTGCAATTTGTCTACCGCACTTTTTCTGCTGCAGTTTTCCAACCGCACTTTTCCTGCCGCACTTTTCCTACCACACTTTTTCTTCCACAATTTTCTCTATCAATAATACCTACCCAAATAAACTTTCACAAAATAGATATTCAATAGGTTCAAATATGATTAAAATGAGAGAGCCTTGCCTCTTATGCACTTTTTCTTCCACACTTTTCTCTATCAATAATACCTTCCCAAGCAATCTTTCACAAAACAAATATTCAATGATATTCAATAGGTTCAAGTGTGATTAAAATGAGAGAGCCTTGTCTCTTATTTATACTTTCATGTAGCTTCCTCAAGGGGTTACCTTTTAACCATCTTAAACCACTTTCCTTATTTTAGGGCTAACCCACTTCTAACCACTTGTCCACTTAGTAATTTCTCCATTAAATTTATTATTTAAATAATTTATTTTGTATGCACTTTGACTACTTTAACCTTTTGGGGCTTCTAGATGACTCGTGAGGGTTCTCTAACTTCACATGGCCATAACTCTCTAACCGTGAGGAGTTATGCGATGTTCCACATACCACTGGAAATGACATGACATGTACTATACATATAGAATATTTTTACCTGAAAATATATCAAAATTCATACCATTATCCATCAAACAAACTTGGGTCCATTACCCAAACCTTTGTGCTACCAGAATTCGCTACCGAAATTTCTTCAAGGGTTGACATCAATGAAAACCAACCCAATTAATCAACAATAACAAAACCCTTCATACTCTTCATGTAGCATATTCACCAACAGAGTCCTCCCATGCTTAGGTATATCATGCAACTAGATTGGTTGAATAGATCTAACACCTCTAGCAACAGGTTTGTGACAACCTTCAACAAGCTAAGCAGTATAACTTATTCAACAAGGAAAGAAACGAACCAAGATTCAGATTTAGCAGAAGTCTCCTCATATCCCATGGGAACTTGATGCAATGGGGACCATTTATTCCTAAGGGGGGAGGAATGATCCAGATGGATCTCGGTTTCCATCCACCTTTTCCACTAAATCCCCATTTTGAGCATGTGGTTTTGATCAACCATGATATTCACCCTTTTGATGGGGAATGGAATATAATCTCATCTTAATTTGTTAATTACATACATCATGCGATTATTTCCTAGTGGTCTTTGTACATGCCTACAGCATAGATTTAATGCACTAGATCCCATTAGAACTTCATAGTTAAGCACGCTCAAGCTAGAGTAGTACTAGGATGGGTAACTACTCAAGAAGTCCTAGTGTTTTGCATGCCTATGGAATTTTATAAACTTAGTCCAATTTATCCCACATGCATCATGGGAATTGTTCTCCTCTCACTCTCTCATATATAATTGAGGTGAAGGAGGCCCTTTAAGAGTGCAATGGAGTGTGACGTAAAGCTTGTTGCGAATGAAGCGTAGACAACATATCTTTCTTTTCATAGATAAGCTACCCCATTCTGCTAGTTTTTGTTCTACAATTTTTTTCTCTCTCTTGTTCATTAATAGAAGTTGGGTTTCACTATATTTTTTTGTTCTCCACATTATCTCTGTGTATTTCCTTGATATATATCAGTTGTATTTTTGTCTTCATGTCGTTCTCAAAATAATCTGGATCACCCTTCAACTTTCCAATCATGCATGAATCATGTGTTCAATAAGGAGCTGAGGAATTTCATATTGGTCTTGTTTGATGACATCCTCATATACAACAAAACATGGGAATACCATCTACGACATATGGATGAAGTACTTGGTATTATAGATAGTCAACAGTTGTATGCAAAGGAATCCAAGTGGGAGTTTGGTATGACAAAGATTATCTACTTGGGGCACGTGATTGGGGGGAATGGAGTACAGGTGCACCAAGAAAAGATCAGGGCAATCATTGACTGGACAAATCCCATGAATGTGACAGAAATAAAAAGTTTCCTTGATCTCTTCACTTACTACAAGAATTTTGTTAAAGGATTATCACATTTGATAGTGCCACTAACTGATCTCACCAAAAAGGGGGATTTTCATTTGGTTAGAGGAGGCCCATGAGACATTCGGGAAGAACAAGGAGGTGATGAGCTCATGCCCTACTTTAGCACTCCCTGATTTCACCCAGCCCCTTGTCTTGGAGTGTGATACTTCAGGGATAGGGATAGGGGTCGTCTTGATGTAGAATAGCCATCCCATTTCTTTTGAAAGCCACAAACTCAGGGATTATGCACGACATTATTCAATATACAACAAGAAGATGTTGGCCATCTGCATGCATTGGAAAAGTTCAAGAAATACTTGGTAGGGAACCGGTGTAAGGTAAAGACATATCACAATAGCCTAAGATTGTTGGGTATGTGTTATATTCTTTGCATGTGTGTGTGTGTGGGTGTGTCAGATTTGGGTAGTTTTTTCTATTTTTAGTGGATTTTTCTATTTTTAGTGGTTTTCTAAATTAATCCCAGATTAAGGGATTAGGGTTTTGGTATCTATGGAATACCTAAAAACATTGCATATATTGTATGGTGAATGGTGAAATTCAATATAATGAATATAAAAAAGGTTTTCCCCAATTGAGGGTTTCCGGTATAAATCTTTGTGTACTATGTGTATGAGCCATTAATTAAATTATGTTTTTCTTAAGAATCTATATGCATTAATTTACTTCACAAGTTTTAAACTTACAAAGATTCATCATGGAGTAGAAAGCATTGAGTGAGTGGAAGAAGAAGTGGATCAGTAAGATTCAAGCTTATGATTTTGAGATAGAGTATGTGAAGGGAAAGAATAATGCAGTGGATGATACTCTTTCCAGAATACCACCCACTCTCTCACTCATAAAGGTGTCAATAGATTGGAAATCTCTATTGTTGATAGAGTATTCCAATAACTAGTTTTCTTGCAAGATCCTCGATGGACAGACACAGGATGATTGCTACAGAGTTGTCAACGACATCATTTATTATAAGGATAGGATCTACCTCATACCAGAGTCCCATCTTAAGGACAAAATTGTGTAGGTAGCACACAGTTCCCCATTGGTAGGATACCCTGGGTACTTGAAAACCTATAGGAAGATTAGGGAAAGATTTACATGGAAGGGAATTAAAAATGATGTGCTAATATTCGTAAGGGAATGAAATGTCTACCAATAGAATAAGGCAGAGCACACTTATCCTAATGGACTAATGCAACCACTTCCCATTCTTGAACAAAAATGGGAAAGTATCTCTATGGATTTCATCATTGGGTTTCCCTAGGTACAGGGGAAGGATTGCATTTACATGGTGGTTGTCAGTATCATGAAGTTTGCACACTTCTTTTCCATACCCTCCAGGTATTCAACAACACAGGTGGTGGAGCTTTTCTTTAGAGAAGTATTAAGATTGCATGGATTTCCAAAAAATATCGTCAGTGACAGGGACCCTCGATTCATGGGAGGATTCTAGAAAGAATTATTTAGACTGGTCAGGACATATGTAACACCGAGCACCAGTTATCATCCTCAGATTGATGGACATACCAAAATTGTGAACAAATGGTTAGAGGTATATCTGAGCAATTATGGGTCAGGGCAACAGAAAGCATGGATAAAATGGCTCCACTTGGGGGAAAACTTATACAATACAACATTACATATTTCAATCGTGATGAAAACCTTCCAATATGTGTATGTTTATGATGCTATGACATTCGTGGAACAAATATTTGTTGACAGCAGGGCGCCTACGTAAAACTATTGGATACAGGAAAACCAAGACGTCGTACGGGTTCTCAGAGACAATTTGCAGTCGGCTCATAATCAATAGAAGATGTATGTCGATAGGAATTAGGTAGAGAACATCCTTGAGGTGGGGGATATGGTATATTTATGATTGCATCCCTATAGGAAATACTCACTCAAAATGAAAGGGGAAGAAAAAATAAAACACAGATTCTATGGTCCTTATCGCATCTCGAGGAGAATTCAGGAGGTGGCATACAAGCTAGAGTTGCAAGAGGGTAGTAAGATACATAACATGTTCCATGTTTCATGCCTCAAGAAGGAAATGGAGCAACATATCACCACTTCCATTGAGTTTCCACCATTGGATGAAGAAGGATATTTGGTTCTAGTTCCTAAAGAAATCTTAGAAGTAAGGGAATGTAGGTTGAGGAATTGTACCATCAGAGAATATCTGGTTAAATGGAAGGACTTTCCTATAGAAGATGTAACCTGGGAAGGAGAACACGTGCTTCAACATCCAGGATTGATTTTTCTTAAGGACAAGCATTCTTGGGTGGGGAGGGCTATAATGTCCCCTTCTGCATGCATAAAAGCACCATGGTGGCAATTTCGCTAGCCTAAACTGTTCCCGTGGGCTAAGGAAAAAAAAGGGACCTAGGGGACATAAAATTCCTATGATGACTTTATAATGTTAATTTATCGAAAAGGGGGACATGGGTCTTAAGAAATTCAAAGGTCACTTTAATTTTATAGAGTGGAAAAACTCACTTAAGTGAATTTATGAAATAAAGTAAAATAATGAGTGGGAAAAAGGAAAATGAGGAATAAAAGGGGAAAAGTGAGGAGTCTCTCCTTATTCTTCCATTTGTTCATTTTGAGAAAATGATTTTGGAGAGATCTTGAGAAGAGAGCCTAGGGTTTTTGGAAACCCTTGTTCATCTACTGGTTTCAGTGTTGTAACTATACACTCTAGTCATTTTTGGGGAGAGATCACTGCAGATTTCTCATTGTGCTTCATTGATACTAGATTTCCATCAATTTAGTGACTTGGTTATAGGTGTGGAGGCCAAATCCACGAAGGAAAGGCGAGTTCCTCTTAGGAAATAAATTTATGGTGGTTGAGTTCTCTTATTTACAATTCATATGCTCTTATAAGCTAATAATACTTTCCTTGGGGGTTGTATTCTTTATTTGATGAGTTGATTGCATGTCTAGAGATCGAGTTTATGATATGGCTACTATTTCAGACACTTGTGGTGAGTTTTGGGTCATGGGACAGAGAATCCAAGTGTCATATGTTTCCCCATCACAATTTGGGTGCACTACTAGTGGATGGAAGCATATTTTAATTGCTAATATGAATGGTGGTAAGTAAGAACAAATCTCACTTCTCGGAAATTTGAATCTATTAATTTTTAAGCTAAAATTCCTCTCTAAGTTGGGCACATTTCAGGGTATGAAATTTTAAATATATTGTCTCCATTGGAAGACCGAATTGTCCTTTGTTCTTGGTGTATTTCTTTGGTATAGGAACTGTGGGAGCATTTCCATTATCCCAGAGACTTTACCTCTGTCTACTCACATTCTAGGCGCATCATTAAAAGAGATTCTTTCATTTGCAATAGATATAACTGAAGGTTGATACAGCAGGGTCGATTCACCATTTGGAGGTGTTTCCTTGTTGTTGTTACACCTAGTTTCCACTCTCAACAAGACACTACAGGAGTCAATCATACTCTCACTCGAATTTCAAGTTCTATCTAATTATTATAGCGTGTGTAATTGTGTGCTTATGCTAAAACTGAAATTACTATTGTAATATTTATTATGCAAGTATTGGAGTTGTCTGTGTATGAATTTTTGGATTTTAATAAAATGTACAACCATTATCTCTAGTGTTTTTCACTTACAGTAAGGTATTTCTGCATTGGGTATAATTGGAAATGATCTTGGTGTTGTTATAATGCTTTCTCTATTGCATGAATTTACAAGGATTACATTAACAACAATTTGGGTGCAATATGTTTGATGAAATACCTCAGTGATAAACACTCCTAAAACTCAGAAAAATAGCCTAAACTCAAGGGGATATCTAGAGGGTATCTTACAAATAATGTAGACGCAACACTCTTCCTCCATCTTTATATTACACTCTTCACAAAAAATTTTAAGTGTTTTAAACTTCGATAGATAGTATTCAATGCAACAAAAATCATTTGGACTTAAAGTCAATATCTAGATTTCTAAATGATGTGCTTGAATAATATTGTGTTACCAAACACAAATTCAATTTTTTCCCAAGCTTCATCGGGGTCATCAATTTCTTGAAGGTGGAACCTTAAATCGGGAGAGATGGACATTATGATTAGTCCACGTGCTTCATCATTCCTATTAGCCCATTTGGCTTTCTTTTCATCATCAATGGGTTCTTTTTCCTTTCCCAAGGTAATCCGGTATAGGACTTTACTTCTTAATAAATCCTCCATTTGAGATTTCCATTGGAAGTAGTTGGTGTTGGTAACAAAACTATCACTGGAAGAATTCATATTAAACATGTAGATAATATGGATTTTAAAATTGAAAATAATGATCTAGATGGAAAGATCTCGAACAATTAGGTGATTTTAAAAAAAATGGCACTAAAAACAAACTTCAGATGTGAAAGTTATTCCCTTTTGGAAAAAAGAATAAATGATAACCAAAGAGCCACGTGACAAGTGGAAGTTGGTCCATGTGGTGATACCCCTCCAAATAACCTCACTTTTACAAATAAGTTTCTTTATGAAGTGACCCACTTTTATAAAAAGAAGCGGGGATCACTTTTAAAATGAAGTTACTTTATACAATAAAGTTGCATGCAAAATAAATAGATTTAAAATAAAATATTAAAGCTACTTATAGTGATTCACTTTTATACTTGAAATGAAATACACTTTGCAATGAATGCATGAACTTTTTCAAAAAAGTAACAAAAAATAGACTTGAACTCCAGACCTCTTACTTAATAAGGAAACTTTTAACCAATAAGCACACAACACTAGAAGACCCTTTTGGGGATTTGGTAGCTATCTCTCAACCCTACCTTGCATTTCTTAGCATTTTGGTACATTTTTGCCTCTTCTCTTGCTTGTGGTAGTTCACACCTATAGAGGAAGGAGTGGTACGGCCTCCCTCTTTGTCTTTTTTTCAGCAAAACATATTGTATTGTTTAGATGGAGGATTGGATGTGATGTTGTTTTTGTTGTGGAAGAAAGCCTTGGAGAGCATGCTAAAAACAACTATGTTCACACAAGAAAAAAAAATCGGTTCTTGATGACAACAAGGGTTAGATATGGGTTAGCTTACCTAGAAAATGCACCCTGTCCGATATGTTTCTGATTTGATGAGATTGCATAGGGTGCGAGGAAAAGAGCATACACAAATCCAAAAGAGAAGCAACCTTGAAACAAAAAAAAGAAAAATGAAATAATACTCTGCAAAAATTTAAAAAGAGAATATTCAAGCTTTATACCTCTGAATCTAACTGAAATGGTTGTATCTTGGGAAAATGGAAACCTTTTCGAGTGAAATGAAAATAATTCCTAAATGAAACGAATGCTACAGACATAATGGAATAGTCCTCTCAGGACAAAAATGTAAGTAAATGGAAGAAACAAGAGATGAGGCAACTTGGCTTCATGATCTCGATCTACAATGGAAGCAGGTCTTTAAACAAAATCTGATACCATGTTCGACAACACAAATATTCCAACCGAGGAAAAACACCTTCAGTAACCACTCACACAACCAGATCAAATATCAACACATCTATATTTTGACATGATAAAACCCCTACGAGGAAACATCCACGGCCCCATCCAACGTGGCCACTTGGAGCAATTTATTACTGCAAAAGAAAAAGCTTACAAATATATTTACAAGAGAGTTTCTCATAATCGATTATCGGAAAATGACCCTCCATGCTATTTAAATATAGATCATGGACCAATCAAGTGTTAAGCCATGAATCACTGCAGTTGTTAAGATCGAGGAGAATATGAACCGTCAGATCACTCTATGTCGAGAACACACCATGATCGTCGGATTTCCTAACTACAAATGCATACTAATGCATACTAAAGAAACACACTTTCACCCAATGACACATTAGACAAAGTAGATCTTAACTAACTCCTAAGTGTCTAAATAACCTAACAGATGTTATGTTATGGATGTAGTTGTTCTGTTATTTCACGTGAGATCATTAGTTTTCTACTATAAATCAATTATTATCTATTCAATTATTTTACCACCTGGTCCACTCACAAGTGTTGATGTTATGAATGTATGAATCTATGTTTTGAGCAAGTGTGTTGAATATCAAAGTGAGAAATGGGAGTACCACAACTATAAAAACATAGAGGGGATCTTGGTAAGTCATTCAAGAAGACTTGTTGGCGGGCATATGTGAAAACACCGTCAACTGGGAGGGGAAGCCTAGTATGGGGTTGTCTAAGTAGCCCAAGTTGTTTGGTATGACATGCCCTGATGGGTTTTGTGGCTCCGTTAGCCAATGAATGATCAAAACTAAGTTACAAATAAAAGAAATAAAATAAATACCTAACACATATATACATATATTAATATATCTCATATACAAAATAAACAAATATACATGTTGCAATATTTTATGATAATATTGAAAACTGAAAATTATGAAAGAGAACTAAATCTCAGGCAAGACAGTTGTTTAATCTAAGATACAAAGACTTCTTTAATTTAATAAAAGAAACAAAAGCAAAGAGTGAAAGAAAATATTTATGTCCCAACTGAAATAAACAAAGTGTTTGAGCTGAAAGGTCAATCTGCTTTCACTTTTAAAAAAATAGCAAATCTACTAACCGATATTTAAGCGCTCATCTATTGATCATGTTTCCCTGTAACAATATGTTTCTGCAAGGGTATCTGTTTAAGGTAACTTTAACATAGACAACCCTACTAATTTCTGGATCTTACAAACATCAAGAGGAAAGTCACTTCACTTTGATGGTTTTAGACCCTTTTAGAGCACAAAAAGACAATTTGTATATGTGCCAACCTTAGGTGAATATATAAATGATTCTTTTACATAAAGAATTTAATTCCTTGAAATAAATGAATCTATATGAATATGAAACATGTAAATAAATTCAACATATTAAAAGAATCACATTGCATGAATAAAGTCACCCAAAGTCATACAAAATTTTAAGACTAAGGACTAATGGATAGGAAGAATTAACACCAAGTAATAATAATTCATCACACAACAATTTAGTAGACCAAAGCTAACCAGAATTGATACAAGATCGAATATATTTGAGAAATATAAATCATAATATATAAACTATGATTATGCACAAGTATCCTTTACCAAAAGATCAAATCCTTTGGTTAAAGAGTGATTATATTCCTCAATAAACTTCAGCAGTCCCAGTCTTCACAATTCCAAACCTCCTTCTTCTTCAAACGATTCAGACTATTTAAACAAAATATGGATCGAACCTCATATCAACATGATAGAGTCAGATGATTTAAAAATAGTGATAGTTTAAACAATATATTCTGACTTCAACTTATAATAGAAAATTTGTATAATAAAAGACAACTTTGTTCAACAACTTATCTAAAAGTTTGTTGTGACCCAATGAGAAGCTACAGCTTGATTTTTAAAAACTAACTCTTATGCTAATTAAAACAAAATGAAATCTAGACAACATCCAATTGTATTCACGATTGTTTTTGATGAAATCTTGAGATATTCCCATGACCTGTAAAAAAACAATAGAATCGATTAGAAACAATACAAAACTAATTAAATACTAGCTACATAATCTTTGATTTTGTAGCTAGTCTATATTCACAAATAAAACCAAGAAAAACTTTAACAAAACAGACTGAAAATGACTTTGCAAATCCATTCAACTAATCTAGAAAAATAGAGTAATCCTTAATCAATACACAAATCAAATCAAATTTACCAACTCAAACATTTGAGAAGGAGGACATGCACAACTCGGATTTTAAAATGGCGTTGACATTAGTCGATCTCTTGATAATGATGTTCCCATGTCTTTTGGGCTTCTTATTAACTTGGAAAATACCCAGTTTGAGATTTAGAATTTTGTTTCTCTTTTCAAGTTCTTTGTTGAGTGCTTTAAACTGATCCAATTTCATCTATATGTATGTAACATTGGTATAATATCAATGAGCCTAGGTGAGGCAGTGTAAACAACACGCGGGATCGATATCTAGGAGAGGGTAATTTACATTTGGGTTCAATGATTCATCTTTTCATTCCTTAGCTCTCAACTCTGCTCGGATTCCAAATAATCCTTCGCAACCCTGGAGGAATGAAGGCAGATTGGCCACAAAATCGTATGAGAATGACTAACCCTTGGTATGCTGAAATATTTCCTCAACCAAAATAGATTTTCTGAGAAATCACTCTTGAGAAAATAGGGCATATCTATGAAATCGCTTTGTTTCTGAAGAAACTGCCACCGTGGAAGGTAAACGACCTTGTTTGGGAGATGGTTTTTTAAAGGTTTTGTCAAAATCATCATCGTTTGCCCATAATCCATCCTGCAAAATCATCTCTCAATTCTGGCATGGATTTGAACTCTGTTAAGCTATTGTGGGTAAGTAAATCCCGAGGGCCCTTCGATTCTTCCTTACTACAGGAGCCATAATATCAATAATGGAAAATAATAAGATAATGAAACATTCCTGATGCAAGGGAAAGCACGGTGATAACCCAAGAACAATAATAGAGGCCAAATATCCATGCCTGGTGATGAGCACCCTTACGTGTGGGTATTTCACCGTGGTTTTCCGCTCTAAGTCCTGATGATTTTTCGGAAAGCCAGAGACAAAGGACCTCGTACCGTGCAAACTAATGAAAACCCTTGCATCTTTTCATGACCATTGTCCCAATTCCGAGAAAAATTCGAACAGAGTGTTGCTTCATGAGAATCTTGATGAGGGCATGTGGAGAAGGTGGTGAGATGACAAGGGTACGCGTCATGAGGAGGTGTGTGTTAATTTCCTTATACCCCATGACCTGTGACTAATTAAACGCGACATTACCATACCCATTGACATTAAAACCATGGGTTTGCGTAACATAGGGCCTTTGCATATTAAAAAAAATAAAAATTGTTTGATTTCTAGGAAGTGTATCCAACAAGTGTTCTTCCTAGGATTATCATTAGAGACCCCTCGATTGGAAACAACAATGGTAAATCTTCCTTCCAGACATAGATTAAACCAAACAATGATACAAATCATTAAAAAAAAATAGAAAGATTACAAGATTTTCTGGTCAAATACTTGTACGAGAAAGATATCTCAATTTCATGCCTAGCGGTCATGAATTTGAGAAGTGAGAATAAATTACAAGCAAATATGACCATGTTCTCATAATAATAATAATAATAATAATAATAATTAAAGATAACAAATTGATAGCTATTTAAGTGTCCATATGTTCACAACAAGACCTTATACAATCTGAAGGAAACAAATTATGTTGGGTAGCAAGTTTTAAAAAGTCATTTTATGTTTCAAGATTAATCAAAACAAAAATGTAAGTTGGGCATCCAACAAGACTCTACGAGGTTGACTCTTATCCATAATAGAAAAAGAGATCAACAAGAAGTAATGCTGGATCGATAAAGACAAGCCTTTCTCCTATAATAATTAGTGTTAATAAAGAGAGTTTGTTTAAAAAAAAATAGACATTAATTCAACACAATTAACACCCTATAATAAAAAATTAAATACAATTATTATTGTGGAGCATACGTATAACACATTTCTAGGTATTACTGAATTTAGTGTCATCCTCTCTATTGATATTATTAGGGTTTTCTCTATTTCCACAGATTCTTTGATCTTCATTTTAGCATAATGATATACTTTGGCAATAATTTTTGCATCTCTGAATGTTCAACTAAAGAAAAATCTTGTTATTTTATTATGCCTAAAATCTACACTATGCAAACTTGGTGGTTAGTATTTTTCAAATATTTAACTAGAAAATATCTCTCAGTTATGTTATATCATCTACATCATCTACACTATTAATAAATTATTTTAAAACTCTTATAATATAATATTATTTATGTATTTTTAAAAACGATAAAATATTATAAGTAAGTAAATATAACAATTATTTATTTATTTTTAAAAATGATAAAATATTATAAGTAAATATAATAATAATTATTAATTAAAAAATAATAATTAAATATTATTAAACTTATAATTTATTTTAAAATAATAACCATTTCATTCCCAACTCTTTTAAAATTTATGAATAAATCATAAATTTCGACATCCCAACCTCTATCTATCAACCTTACTATCAAATCCAATGCCATGATGACCATAGAGATATGCTCAAAACTAATTAGAAGGCACATGTGTGGGTACATTGTACACAAATATGGCACGTGTGGGTACATTGTACACAAATATAGTTCAACGAGAAATGAATAATTTCGTGCAATGATAGGAGCATCTCATACTAGGTGATAAGGTTGCATACCGTACTCCATATGTCTCGTGTTCTCATACTAATGAGAACACGAGACATATGTGTGGGTACATACATTGTACACCAATATAGTTCAATGAGAAATGAATAATTTCGTGCAATGATAGGAGCATCTCATTCTAGGTGATAAGGTTGCATACCCTACTCTATTGTAAAGATGATCAACCACCGAAATTCTAGGTGATAAGATTGCATACCATACCTCTACGACTATAAGTACGTTGAAGTCTGTGACTCACAATTTCCCTTTCCAAATTCTAGTAAAAACAATCAAAGGTAAGATACTTTTATTGTTGGTGGCACACGATTTTTTGAACATGGAAAGATTCACCAAGATATTAAAATTATCATGAGAGGTATGGGAATAGAAAGTGCAAAGTATTTATGGTTGGAATCATTAAATAATATATTTTATGAGATCCTCAATTTACCACATAAATAAATTCAAATTAAATATTTTAAAAAAGGTTTCTCTTCATTAATAAGATTAAAATTAGTTAGTATGCCCTTATTATAAGTGGAATCATAGGTAGTTAAGATTATCTATTGATAGTTATATATTGAGTAGAAGGGTGTGTAATGTTTTGTCAAGACTTGTTATTGTATTTGGAGGTGTTCTCTAGGAGATTTCCCCCTTGAAGAGGCAAGTGAACATAGCTCTCTACTTTTTATTATCAAGAGATTTTTCTCAAAATTTATCAATTTTCTCTTGTGTTATTTGGTTTTGTGTGATTGCTTTGAAATTTTGAGGTTAAGTACATTATAAGGTCCCAGCTTCGGTGTTGGCTCATGTTGGAGGGAATCTAATGAGGAATCCACTTTGTAACATCATATCACTTCCATCTTTGATTGAGAAGAAACAATTTCAGTTTTTTTCTTGGATGATCTTTATCTTGGAATTGATTCTCTTATTTTCTCCTGGAGATGGAAAATTTGGCTTCATCTCTGAGATGTTTAAAATACCGATTATGTTGTTCCATGTGTGATCCATTTGGGGATTGGTCCCATCCTTTTATGAAGTTTTTGGACAATTAATGATGTACAATTTCGTAACTATTTAGGTAGAACATCTTGATGATATGTTTATGGAAAGTTTGTAAATAGTTCTATAATTTTTTGTATAAGACAAAAATAAGCACAAAATATAGTGTTCTTAAGGATTTTAGGATCCTTTTGAATCTATTTTGCAATGTTATAAGAATTAAAATAATTTACAGAATTTAATATTTTCTTATTGAATAGAATTATGATTTCTCTCTTTTTCTTTCTTTTTTATGTGTTTTTCTTTTTTTTCATTTTTCATAGTGTTATAGCCTTAATTTCCACCCTACAAGTCATAAGTGAGTTTGTAATATGATACAAGCCTAAACACATGATTTTCTTAAGATTTAACCCCTTTTTAGAGGTCATCGCGAGTCTAAGAGGGTTCAACACACAATGATCATTTCACATTGGCAATATTTCAACAAGCAACAAACTATCAGACCTTGTAGATTTGTGGATTTATGAAGTGATAGGAAAGGGATGAGTTGTTTCTTCATGTCATAGGCCTAGGAACTCACAGGATTCGAGTCTTTAGTGGCCTCTAGAAGATCTAGAATATCGTCCAAGCCGCCTCCAAAGAACTATATAACAAAGGAAATTCTTAGAAAAAAGAGGAGAGGAATCAAGACTATTGTTATATTTTCCATTTACAGAGGTGCTTGTCCTATCCATCATAGCCAGAAGTCAGATATCCTAGCTTAACCAAGAAGTTGAAGGGAGAAGAAAGGAGTAAGGAATCAAGGGAGAATGGAATCGTCATCAAAGGTATATTGTTTATGTAAGTTTTCTATCATATCTAATAGATCAATGGTTTTCCTCCAAATGGTTTGTGTTGATCATGAAAATGTTTGGATTTGATTTTATGAATGATGAGTCAAATTAGATCCGAGGTGTGTTGATAATTTCTAACACCGGGGAAAACATAGTTTTGAGAGTGGTTATGCTATAAAAATAAAGAGATAAGATCAAGAGGCTAAGGAGGAGCATCATGAATCTGGAACTATGAGGAATGCACCAAGACTCAAGGTAAAGGTACATTGATGTATTTGTCCATTTTTATAATATAGATCATTGGTTTTCGCCTTTCATATTGTTCATGTTCGGTGATATATGTTAGAGCCGATGTTACATTGAATGGATCAGGATAGATCTAGATGAATTTGCGGTTTCCTAAAGCTACAGAGAATTTGTAGAGTGGTATTTTTTGTCACTTGTGTGTAGGTAGCAGATTGAAGGAGCTTGGAGTTGGATCTCCAAAACTACACCAACCAAGGATATGCAAGGATAACCTTCAAGAAAAGGTATGCCTCTTTACTATCTCTTAGCATAAAATAGGAAACATATTGTTTAGATCTTGGGAGAAACATAGGAATATAGACCCTTTGTTTGTTTTAGATCAAGGGTAGATACAAGGGAGATTTGGCTTATCCAGAGGCCAGATTCATCTATAAAAAAAATGGTGACTCCACTAGGGAAAAACACCTACCGAACGGTGGTGGATGAAGGAGAATTGACTTTCATAATGTTTATTTCTTTTTGGAAGGCCCTCGACTCTTCTAATCTTGATACAACTACAACACTGTTGAAAGCATTCGATGCACACATGTTCCAGCCTTATGGAATAGTCACTGCCTTACTCGTTGATTTAGGTGCAAAGACTGTCTCTTCTTTCATAAAAGTCATATATGCACCTCTTGAGTACAATTTGTTACTCGGCTGTACTTGGTTGTACAAGATGATTGCTATTGTCTCGTCATTATTTCAGGCCTTACGCTTCCCTCATCAAGGGAAAATAGTGATGATCGATCAACTTGCATTCTTCACCCTAGACCTTGGATCCAATATAGGGTCAAATATACCCTTTGTCGATGATAGTTGGCATTCTTATATGCACTTTTGTGTAGGGATGTTAAAATATCCTTTGCTTATGGGAATTCTCCCCCTTCCCCCACCATCTCCTACTGCAACCATTGCTCCCATTAATATGATTTCATCATTCACCAATGGATCCCTCAGGTCTTTTTATCCTTGGGTGGTACCTCATTCCAAAGATGTTGAATCATCTGGATCATCCATGTCGCTCACCACAATCGATATTATCGATCTGAAATTCCCATTAGCATTAGTTGATACTGGTTAACACCTCCATTCTCATATGGAGTGTGATCAGCCTACTCAAGATGTATAGGTTGTTGATCCTCTAAGTTCACATGACCTCCTAGATACTAAGTTGCCTTCAGAAGAGGACATCCTTAAATTCATGGCTGTAAGAAACCCATTAAGTACCCTTTTAAAGGATGGGGTATTAAATTTTATCTTTTCATGAACCTCTTTGAATCCCTTTATAAAGGACATCATCATATTCTTCTTGCCGACAGATTTCCAATGACTGTAAGTTTTCTCAAAATAAATCTCTAGATCAAAATATACAACCTTTTAAATATTTAGGGCCTTCATTAGCCAATGTATTTATTGCTACCATGTGGAACCCATGTGGTTCCATGCCACCTATGTCACCCGAGGAAGCATTGATGTTTCACCACACGTCATCGTATGATGTAGACATGGATGCTGGCATGCATTTTCCACGTAATTCACCAGGCATCGACCCTCAACCATTTATTTATGCCTAGTGTCGATCTCCACACCCTTTCGAGGTCCTCTCTCACCATTTGATGAAATCTTTCCATCGGTCGTCCAAATTGTGGGACCTTAGAACCTCGGATCCCACGATCTCAAGACCTTGGCCTTTTCATTATTTGCAAACCCCCAAAAATCTCGATTTTGGATGAACTGGAATATAGGTATACGTGGAACTACCATGAAGTTCCACATGGAATAACATGTGTCTTAGATGCACCTTCCACCTGGTGTGACATTCTACCACTGTCTATCACCTAGCATGATGTGGCACAACCCATACTTAACACGTGGACCTGCCACTTTCTGCCACCTAAAAAGACATGTGGCACTGATTTTTCCTATGACTCTATTCCCAATTATACCAAATCAAGGTGACACATGGCACCACCAATGTGTGACATGTGGCCCTCCCACGTCACACCATGTGAGTTAGTCATATAACTACACGTCAATGTAGGGACTTTCTTGGCATGGTAGCAACCTAGAGGATTGGTTGGTGGAGATTAGCTCATCAATCCATAGATCGATGGTTCTCGTCTCAGTGGATCTTGGACCTCGGTGAGTTCTTGTATGTTGGGAATTCTAATATGTCTCAAGAGTCTGATGTTGAGATGCATCATTTTGACATGATATTCCTCTCACAAGACGACATGTGGAGAACAGGGTTCCAACATGCTCCAAGTTTCTTGGTGGTCCACGATAGGAGTTGGGTTTAGTTAAAGGGGAAATCGACAATCCCTATTTGATTTTTGATTCCAGAATCGATGGTTGATATTATGTCACCCAAAGAGACCTTGGGACTCCAAGGTATTAGAGTCTCCCTTACTAAATCAATGACCTAGATATCTCGTGATTCAAATCCAACGGTTAAGGCTTGAGTTTCCAAACCCAAAATTCTACATCCAATATGGCCTACCATCGAAACGTAAAATCTATGTGGCATGCCCAAGATATTACATGTCATGACACAATCTAACTTGGTATGAAACGTGGCTCTTGTACTATTTTACATGTGGCAATTATTTTCCATCTAGACATCTCTCCAAATATGATGGATCAACAAGACATGTGGTATCACCACCATGTGACATGTGGCCCTCCTATGTTAAGACATGTGGGTCATTCATAGCATGAAACATCACTGCTAGGTACTGGATGTTGGGATTTTCTTGAAAAAATGTAACTGTGAAAACCTCCAAAGTCCAACATATCGGGATTATGAGATGGTTAATTAGGATAATCCCCTGATTAAGAGATAGATTTATCTATAATATCTATAGTTGATATATCTAGTGCTTAGATCTGATGACTGTCAAGTTTCCTTTCATGATTTCAGTGTGGTTGTGGCTCCAACCATTGGATGGTGGAGATTTATAGCATTGATCAATAGATTGATGGTTCTTTTTGAGGTGGATCTCGAACTGTGGTGAGTCTTGATAAGTAGGGAGGATGTAATATTCCCATGGGTCTGATGTTGAGATAGGTCGGGCTAATGTAATCGGACCAAAATTAGTCCCTCTACGACTTAGAAGATGACAAGTGTCATCCTCATGGCCTTGATGCCAACTACCTCCTGAGATTTACCTAAAAGATTGATGATTGGTAGTCAACCATCCCTCGATTCAAGAACCACTATTATCGAGAGGATTTACAAAGGGATTCATTGGGTAATCTTTCCCATCTTTGGACGACTAAGATTCAATCTCACCCTGAAATCAACGACTACTGTCACTTGTCGATTTTATTTAGTGTTGAATGGATTATATCTTATGCCTTGGGAATTAGCAGTCTTGTGGACTCATGTTGCATGATTCTGTTGGTTACATAGACATGCCAAAATACACATTTCATAGCATATGACTTGCATTTAATACAAGGAATTCCTTTTAATTATACAGGTATATCCATCCATTAACATTTCAACAAGATAAAACCATTTATTCCATTAGAAGACATCCATATTCATGCATACAATTACAGGCAAAGTTAATTTTCTTTTACTCAATCACATAGAGTCATAAAATGCTTATCTATTTTATAGGATATAACAAGCCAACTGATTGCGAATGTTCACCTTTCCACCCAAACATAGGATCATATGCACTCATTCTTAGCTCTTTTTCCACCCCTGTGCCAAGCCATGATACTACCAGGGAGTTCTGCACTCACTCATGTGTTTTCTCTCTTGTAGCAGCATATCTCTTTTCCTAGGGTCTTCTATAGATCTCTCCTCATAAATCCTCCCCATTTCCCCCTCTTATCCACATATCTAACCTCTATATCTTTCTTTCTACCCTCGTGTGCTTATCTTCCATGCATCGCTTGGGAAGGTTCTCAACCCTTCCCCTTCCTTTTGTCATAAGGAACTCAATTTCCCCATGGTTCAACTTGGAAAGTGTAACATGGTACTCGATGGTACCCTTGGTTGATTGTTTCTGCTATCCTATCTAGGTCTTCCCATACTTGTATTCATTGAGGATGGTTGGTTTCTCAACCACCAACCCTTCCTCATTAACTGATTTTCCTTGAAGTAAGAGTTAAAGGAAATATTTGAAAATTCCCAAATTACATACCTCATTAGAGAAACTTGGGTTACCTAGTCTAGGTATAATGAACCCCTCCATAGGATTCCTCACTCTCTCCTCTAGTGGTATCATGGACAGTACTTTAAGGATTCACCCCCATAGTCATTTGTTGGCATTTATAATAATATATTTACAATGTTTTATGTCATTCCATGGAAACCATAATTCATGGTTAACTACACATAATCATAGGTTTAGAAGGGGGGTGTTACAATCCCCTCTCCCTTCAAAGGAACACCATCCTCGGTGTAGTTTCGCAGTATCAATTGTCATGCCTTTATCCCTCAATTGCTTCAACATTGTCTTCCTTTTTGCCTCTCACATTATGATCCTCACTTAGACTCTGGAATTTCATAATCTTCCTACAACAAGCATATTAATTCCACTTTTATGCAAAAAAAATCTATTGTTGTCCATAGTTCAAGAGGAAATTTTAAATTCAACATAATACTTATTTGTGAAAGTTCATGGATTTTCATCCGTGTGGTTGTCATATGTTCTTGGCTCAGTGTTTTTTCCTTAACATACCCATTGTGTGCATGCTCCCAACCAATAATTTACAAGAATTATTGAAGTCCCCTTTTCCTTGCAATCACTTGTAACATACCCCACCACCCACAGGCTGGGGTATGCTACCTCTAAGCCCACCCCTGTACTTCTTTCTTTTATCAATGCCTTTTTGAATTAATAGAGATGCATAAAATAAAAGGTCTAATGACATGCACAACAATAACCAGCAAGCATGCATATTCTAAAGATTTAATTAAATGATAAATAAATACACAACGAAATACATTCATATACATGTAAATAATACCATAATAGAGAGCACTTGTATTTATAAAAGAAGACACCAACTGGATGCAGTCCAAGGACATTCCACCCAACCATAGACACTATTATTTCAGATCTCAACAACAATGTCACCCCAGATCCAGAGCTATGAATCCACAGGGACAGTTCCAGAGTGTTACTTGGCTTCCCAAACCAATCTGCACTCAATCTGTCACAGGATTTCCCAACACTCATAGAAATCCAAGTACCCAACTCTCTTCTACCCATCTTTCACCACCCAAGAGAATGGACCCCCACCCTTTCTTGCCATGTAGTTCCTCAGGAAATCCCTCTCCTTCCAGGGCTCCAATGCAACTGGTCCAAAATATCCATGCTGAAACTCTCAGAACTCACAACTATGAAAAAATATGGACACATGCCAATGCATCTCAGACATGAAGGCCTCAAGACATGGTTGGATTACACCAGTGACCACTACAACCAACAATACCATGGATACTCTTCGGTAGTTGATTTCCCTCTTTGCAATACAAAACATGGATGATGAAGGATGAATGAGTGATCGATAAGAATTTAGTGAATGAACGGGTGAGTAAGTGAGTGAACCAATGAACCAGTGAGCAAGTGAATGAGTGAATGATCGAACCCCCCAATATACCAGGGGTGGGTTTAAGTATTTCATGGGGAATCAAGAACCTCCTGGCATCCCCCAAGAAGCTCACGTAACGGATCCACCCCCTTAGAAAAAAGGGTAATTAAAATAGGAAATAAACATTTAGCCCCTCATTCCCCCTCTCTTGTGGAATCATAGCCCCCTATAACTCTATTCCTTGTTCGTCTAGTAGCTAGCGATGTGTTTATTATTAATAATGATCAAAAAATTACATTTCTTAGGTACAATGGCCTCTTTTAATTGTTTGGGCCTTCTGGCCTCTTGAAAATTAACAAAATTCATTATTTAATATGGGGCTCAAAACCTGGGGTGTTACATCCCCTCCCCCTTATTTTGGCACCGTCCTCAATGCATATACAAAATAGAGATCAAAATCTCAAAGTTTATTCAAAAATTTGTGAGTACTTTGCCCGCATGGCATCTTCATGCTCTCAGGTAGCATTTTCAGGACCGTAGCAGGTCCACTAAAATTTTACCATCTCTATAACTCGATTCTAGATCATTTTGACCTTTCTATCCAATACCCGCACTGGTTGGACCTTAAAATCTCCCTCTGTCTCTAACTGAATCAGATGCCAATCAATAACATGGTTAGGATCATGTACATATTTCTTTAGAAAATATACATGAAATACATTATGCACATTCATGGAAGCAGGCAATGCAAGCATGTATGCAACTGGCCCTATTTTGTCCAATATTTCAAATGGACCATGGAATCTGGATGCTATCTTTATACAACTGCCCAATTTCAAAGATATTTTCTTGGGCTTCATTTTCATAAGTACATGCTCCCCTACTTTAAATTCTCTAGGTGTATTGTTCTTATTTGCATAAAGTTTTTGTCTATCCTGAGCTGCCTTCAAATTTCACTTGATCTTAACCATCTGGTCTTCCATATCCTTGATCAACTATGGCCCAAGTACCACTCTATCTGTTGTGTTGTCCTAGCTCAACCAAGTGTAAGTAATCTTCCCACTTAGATGGCTTATCCATCACATACATTCTCAACATATCTTCAATTACTCACTTGACCCTCTTTGTTTTCCCATTTGACTTTGGATGGTATTCTATGATAAAGTTTAGATTTGTACCAAACCATTTAAACAATCCCCTCCATAAATTGGAGGTAAACTTTGTATCTCTATCTGATACAATTTTCCTAGGTATCCCATGCAACATATCAATCTCCCCCATCTAAATTTCTACAATATTATCCATTGTATGTGTTGTTTTTACAAGAACAAAATGAGCAACCTTTGTTAATTTGTTAACCACTACCATGATTGAATCATGTTGTCTTGTTGTCCTGGGTAATTTAGTTATGAAATCAATGGTTATCACTTCCCATTTCTTCTTTGGGATTGGTAATGGTTGCAGCAAACCCATTGGGTGACTATGCTCAGCCTTCACCTTCTGACATTCCATACATCGAGCGATGTAATCAATAAATTCATTTTTCATTCCTGGCCAAAAGAATTGGATTCTTACTACTGTAATTGTTGTCTGGTAACTGGGATGTCTGACATAAGAAACATCATGCATTTCCTTCAATACCAAATTCCTCAGTTCTCCAGAACTAGGAACATAGATTCTATTCTTATGCATAAGTAATCCATATTCCTTTATATCATATTCCTTTATTTTTTTTTGTACATCTCCTTGATGTAATCTTTCCTTTATCTGTAGGTAATGTTGGAAAAGCATGAATTTTTGAGACTTATCTGCTATATAGTCCCTTGGGTGATCCATTTTTCACCCCCATAGTCATTTGTTAGCATTTATAATAATATATTTACAATGTTTTATTTCATTGCATGGAAACCATAATTCATGGTTAACTACACATAATCGTAGGTTTAGAAGGGGGGTGTTACAATCCCCTCTCCCTTCAAAGGAACATCGTCCTCGGTGTTGTTTCTCAGTATCACTTGTCATGCCTTTATCCTTCAGTTGCTTCAACATTATCTTCTTTTTTGTCTCTCACATTCTGATCCTCACTTAGACTCTAGAATTTCATAATCTTCCTGCAACAAGAATATTAATTCCAATTCTATTGTTGTCCATAATTCAAGAGGAGATTTTACATTCAACATAATACTTATTTTTTCAAGGTCATGGATTTTCATCCATGTGGTTTTCATATGTTCTTGGCTCATTGTTTTTTCCTTGACATGCCCATTGTGTGCATACTCCCAACCAATAATTTAAAAGAATTATTGAAGTCCCCTTTTCCTTGCAATCACTCACCCTCCAGGCCCAAGCTCAAGCATCCCCTTCTCTGCTATATAGTCCCTTGGGTGATCTATTTTTCCTTGCCAATGATTTCTCACACAAGAAGAATTTTTGAGACTTCCTCGAGTCTTACAGTTGAGGCATCCTTATGACTTTCACTTGCTAAGGTGTCCCTTTGTCCCATGTCACCACGAAACATCATTATATGGGGATCATGGCTTATTGCAAGGTTCTCACGTCACTAAAATAGCCATTTTCCATGATTTCTAGATTTGAAAACCATCATATGTCCTCCCCGGATAGATCCTTTTCATATCACTTGTATCACATGCATATAGAAATTCATGATATGCTTTCATTAGTTTTCAATCAAACTTCTTTTCAAATATGTTATCCACATATTTTCTAATTCACAATTCCACTTTTTATTGGTTCCATACAGGAACTTGATTCCACAAGTATGATAGTTTTTCTTCTCATAATAGTTTGTCTTAGTAGGTATTGGTATTTATTATGGGATTACTTTTGTTTCCACATCTAAGACCCTTCTTCATGCATTTTCAAATTCAATCAGCCAAACAAATTGTTAGTTTCCCATGCACATATATTTTCATTGCACCTTTATAATGGAATCACAAGCAATTATTAAATTGTGCATACTAAAAATCAAATAACTTTTATCTATTCAATGATATAAAGAAAAAGGAAATATCAATTTCTTACTCATGCATCATTTCAGCATACCAAACTTTCCCAATTGCAATTCAATCATTAAATGAATTTAACCGATGTGTCAAATCCCATGGTCACATTCACACACAATGAACCCTAGGGTGCATTGATTTCATATTGCCACATTTTATGTTAGTAACTTTTCCATGGTGTGTTGGGTCTCAGCTAACCTCTCAGCACATGGATTCTCTATCCACATTCATTATTACAGCGAAACTATATTTTTCTGCTTTAAGCTAATCATGACCTCAAATCAACATACATTTTTTGAAATTAAAACTTCATATGAATGCAATCAAGAATTATTTCTCCTATAGTAACTAAGGTGCCAACATCTATGGCCACCCAATCCCTCTCTTTAACATTTTTACCACTCTGTTGGAACATTGGAAGGTCCTCCTTCCTTGATGGGAAATCCATTACCTTCCCTCTCATGCAAACATGCATCTCCTCAATGTTTTCAATGAACATATTGCTTATGATCGCTTCTTCTCACAATTCATTCATTATACAATTTCTTGTGAATCTTGTGCAAGGATTATAACAAATCCTTGAATTCCATAGGTCTCTTTCTCTATCCTTCATGTTCCTTTCCTGAATCATACCCTTCTTGGGAATCAATGGCATACCACAACCACTCACATTTACATGCATATCATCGAATAATAAAAACATTTCAAAAGGGATTCTTACCCAACCCATTTAAAATTTTCATGTCACATGGGCATGAACACTTTTATACCTACTCTGGTTTCCAATTCCCTTTCTGACATTACCTCATCAATGGTTCTTTATGGGGACTCTCCAAGTCACTTCATCACTATTTAAACAACATCCTTCTTGTATTTATCCTCTTCCTTAGGTTGTTCATCATTGGTAGTTGTCCCTCCCTAAAAAATCCAATCGTTTCCTAGACATAACAATCATCATCATAATCAAAATTATGTCATTTTTCATTTAAAATCAAAATGAATGTACCACATCATTAAATTCAACAAATCATTTCTAGATATGTCTGAGCATATCCATATGCACTCCATCACATTGCCCTCAATATTTCCCTAAGTGCAAGCACAATCAAATATTTCTAGTTGTATCTATAGTTGTATAGTTGACAACATTGTCATGCCAAACACATTCACACATAACAACATATAAGTTTCTCATCCCATAGAAAAACACAATAATTCACAAGAGAGGAGTTAATGAACTCTTCAGTTTTTCCAACTCCTCCTACACAATCTGGAATTTTTAGTTTAACTGAAATATTCCCAAGGCCTCTCAACCTTTGAAAATTCATGGCTTTAACTAAAATCATTCAATTAAACATATTCATTGAATCCTTTTCCTTGTCTTTAACATTTTTTCTTTTAAATCTCACAACTATGTCTCATAATTTAAAGTTTGAAAGTGAGAAGAGTGGTATTCCTTTTTCTCCCTCTTTGCTTCTACAATCAATTCCTTCCTAGGACCTCCCTGCTCTTTTCCTTGAGTATTCCTAGTCATGTTCACCTTGACCTTCTTAGATAAATCAGCATGCTACATCAATGAGATTCTTATTCATAATGAATTATGAACCTATGCATTATGCACATTTCCCAACCAGAAATCAGAATGTTCCTCATTCGTTTGCATGTCTTTTTACCCATGCTTGATATTTTAAAATGTAATACCATATTTTGATATAAATAATATTTACATCCCACTTCCTAATCCTCAATAGTCATTCTATTATCATGACAAAGTTCTCTTATAGTTCATTCACCTGAAACTGTCTCAGCATGCAACTCCCTTGTTGCATGCCCATCATTATCTGAAACATCTTCAACCTTGAGTCTACCCTGGCTTCATCATTCCAGGGATTTACCCAATATTTCATAAGAAATATAAACATTATTTCTCATTATGCATTCATTTTAATCCTCTACACATTCACATTATTCTATTGTGATTTTATTTCCAATGCACTTAACCACATGCATCAATATAAGTCTATGTGTGTCTACCATAGGCACACCTTGCAGTTTCACATGCACATTTATTTAAAAATCATTGCATACATGATTGTTCATAATTATGTACATGTTGTTCTCAAAGGTATACACACCTTTCCTTCTATCTTATCAATATATCATCCTTTCCCATTTACTCTTTCAGTAGGTTACACTAGATTTTTTCGAGGAAATGGAACACATCCTCACCTAACTATTATTTCAACTGGATAGTTTAGATACTTTTGCATAGGGCTAGCCATGCATCCATGGAATTACTCATATCCATCAAGTACACATATTTCCTCATATCCTACTTGATCAGGAAGTCATATCATACCAAGTAGGCTATGAACATGTAATGTTTCTGCTCTAAGAAATTCCAAAACAAAATTTAAATCAAGGAGCTTGTGCAGATAATAGATAGACTTTTAACACATAGAACATTTTTCTAATAGGCTCATCTTGGCCTCATTATACCATTCCTATAACTGGTATCTTTGTCCCATCCATGCCTAGTGTTGTTACCTTCTCCAATACCACCTATAAGACACCCAACCCCCTAAGTACCATTTCAAGGGATGGGGTATTAAATTTTAACATTTCCTAAACCTCTTCGAATCCATTTATAAAGGATACCATCCTCTTCTACTCACCGAGATATTTCTAATGACTGTAAGTTTTCTCAAAACAGAGTTATAGATCAAAATTTACGACCTTTTAAATATCTAGGGCCTTCATTAGTCAAAGTATTTCTTTCTTCCACGTGGCACCCATGTGGTTCCATTCCACCTATAATTTGAAGTGTCACCACACATCATCCTATGATGCATACATGGCTACTATCATGGATGTTGGCATGGCATCTGTCGCACATTTCACTAGGCATTAGCCCTCGGCCCTTTCTTTGTGCCCAGCGTTGAGCTCCACATCCTCCTCAGGTCCATTCTCACCAACTAATGAAACATGTCCACCGATCGTTAATACATTGGGACCTCAAAACATTAGATCTTGGGATCTTGGGACCTCGACCTTTTCACTATTTTCAAAGCCCCAAAACTCTCGATCTAGGATGAACTGGCATCTAGGTATACATGGCACTACCATGAACTACCACATGGCATAACACATGGCTTAGACTCACCTGTCACTTGGTGTGACATGCTACCATTTTCTATCACCTACCATGACATGTGGCACAACCCATACTTGACACGTGGACCTACCATTGTCTGCCACCTGGCATGACGCATGGCACTTGTACCACTTGACACGTGGCACCAATTTTTCCTATGAATCTCTACCCAATTATGCGAAATCAAGGTGACACATGGAACCACTAATGGGTGCAATGTGGGTTATTCATAGTGCTACATCTCAATGTCAAGAATTTCCAGGTATGGTAGTGGCCTAGAGGATTAGAAGGTGGATATTATCTCATCAATCGACAAATTGATGGTTCTCATCTCAATAGATATCAAACCTCGATGAGTTCTTGTATGTTGGGAAGTATAATACATCCCGAGAGTTTTATGTACATATACATCATGTTGACGTGATATTCCTCTCATGAGATGACACATGGAGCGTAGGGTTCCAACACACTCCAAGTTTCATGGTGGTCCATGACAGGAGCTAGGTTTAGTTAAAGGTTGAATCAATGATCTATATTTGATATGTGATTCCGAAATGGACGGTAGATATTATGTCTCCCATCAAGACCTAGGGACTCCAAGGTACTAGAGAGTCCCTTACTAAATCGATGGCCTATATATCTCACAGTTTAGATCCAACGGTCGAGGCCTGAGATGCCAACACCAAACCCCTCCATCCAATGTAGCCTACCATCAACATGTATTCTCTACATGTCATGCCCACGATATTACATGTCATGGCACAATCTAACTTGGCTTGACATGTTGCACTCGTACTATTTGACACCTAGAAATAATTTTTTGTAAGGACCTCTGTCCAAAAATGCTAGATCAATGGGACATGTGGCATCACCACCATGTGACACATGGCCCTCCTATGTTACGACATGTGGGTCATTCATAACACAACACGTCACTTTCAGGTATCAGATGTCAATACTTGCTCGAAAAAATGTAACTGCAAAAACCTATGAAGTCCCACATCTTGGGATTACAAGATGGTTAATTAGGGTAATCCCCTGATTAAGGGATGGATTTACCATGTAATTAATTCTTAGAGTCATAGGTCTACGAGATCTACAATTGAGATCTCTCGTGCTTATATCTGTCGAATATCCAGTTTCCTTTCATGATTCTAGTGTGGTTGCAACTCCAAGCATCGTATGATGGAGATTAATAGCGTCGATCAATAGATCAACGATTCTCGTTGAAGCGGATCTCGAACTACGACGTGTCATGATAAGTGGGGAGGATGTAATATGCCATTGGGTTTGATGTCGATATATATCGGGTTGACATAATTTTCCCACGATCAATCCTTCTATGATTTATAATATGACAAGTTTCATACCTGTGGCCTCGGTGCCAACTCCCTAATGAGATTTACCTAACAAATCAATGATTGGTAGTCGACCATCCCCCGATCCAACGACCACCATTCTTCGGGAATTTAAAAAGGGATTCATTGGGTAATCATGTCCATATTTGGATGGATGAGATTTACTCTCACCCTGAAATAAATGGCTACTGTGACTAGTTAATTTCATTAAGTGGTTAATGGATTATACCTTATTCCTTGGGACTTAGCAGTCCCACAACCTCATGTTGCATCGTTCTTTTGGGTACATAGACATGCTGAAATACACATTTTGTAGCACGATGAATTGCATTTAATGCAAGGAATTCATTTCAATTATATAGGTATATCCATCCATTAATGTTTCCATAGGATACAACCATTCATTCCGTTAGCAGACATCCATATTCATGCATACAATTATAGACACAATTAATTTTCTTTTACTCAATCACACAGAACCATTGAATACTTATATGTTTTGTAGGTTGTAACCAACTAAATGGATGTGGGTGTTCTCCTTTCCACCCAACCATAGGCTCATATGTACTCATTCCTAACACTATGGCCACCCCCTTTCCAAGCCATGATACCGCCAAGGAGTACTACACTCACTCATGTTTTTTCTCTCTTGCAACAACAAATATCTTTTCCTTGGGTCTTCTATAGACACCTCCTTAGAAATCCTCCCCAGCTCCCCCTCTCAACCAAGTATGTGACCTATAGATCTTTATTTCTACCCTTGTGTGATTCTCTTGCACACATCGCATTGGAAGGTTCTTGAATTTCCCCCTTCCTTCTATCAAAAGGAACTCATTTTCCCCACAGTTCAGCTTGGAAAGTGTGACATGGTACACAATGGTATCCCTGGCTGAAATTTTTTCTATCCTATCTAGGTCTTCCCATACCTTTATTCATTGAGGGTGGTTGGTTACTCAACCACCAACCATTCCTCATTAACTGATTTTCCTTGAAATTAGAGTTAAAGGAAATATTTGAATATTCTGAAATTACCTACCTCAGTAGAGAAGCTCGGGTTACCTAGTGTTGGAGTGTAGTGGGTAGACCAAAAAAAACAAAAATATATCAGTCCTTTCAACATCACCCAAAATAAGGTGAAGTCTCACCCAAGATATCTATGGGGACTCTAGGAACCAGGTTTTTGCAGTCGTGAAGGGATGTGAATCATTCATTCTTACTAGTCTACTTAACATTCATTCATTATACCATATAACATATGCGCAAAACCATCAAATAACATATTCATATTAACCATTCATTCATTAAGTACATAACATAATAAAAATAATAAACAAACACATCACAACATACACAAAGACACCATATTTAATGTGCTTCACCCCAAAATGGGCTATGCCTACAATAACAGCCTTCTTATATTATTATTCAGCATCATTTCTTACAAAAGGTGTGCACTGCACTTATACATGATAATCTAGTTCTATCCAATATTCTCTTGTCATTTGTGCATACAGTGCACACTTAAGTCAGAACTCACTCATCCATACCATACTCTCCAACTTCAAATTGAACTCGAACTCTAAAAACTTTTCTCCACTTTTTCCTCCTTTCTACCCAAAACCCATACATATTTATACATTTACGTTATGGCTTATCCCATTACAAAATGGACCAACATGTCTAAGTACTTCTAACTAAATTCCTCCTTTTGTGCACGCTACTCTTGAAAATGCACTAATTGTCTTCCTTTATTCAACACATGCTACTCCTTAGCCAACTTGTCATGTGGTTTTCTCTTGTGCGATTCCCAAAACGGCTTCCAAAATTTTCTTCTCCAACAGGCCCCCAACATTCACCTGTGGCTCCTCCTGAACCACTTCAGGTCTTCTTGCACATCAAAATGAACTTCTGGACCATTTCTCTTGTATTCATGACCTTTTCCTTTACATGTCTTTGCTTCTGCAAAATTTCTTCTGTTTTCTCTGTAGTAATGTGGGTCTTCAACTTCCCTGCATTTTCTCGCACTACCCACTTCACTATGCCTTTTGAAGTTGTAGGTTCCCCTGTTACCCAAAATGCTTCCTCTTGCATTGTCTCAATATTTTGTGTGCAAGCCTGTTGTTATACTCTTGTTTGGTTTATGTATAAGTACATCCTCCTATTTTCTGTGATTGCAACCATCTTTTCTGTTGGTGACAGAGTGCTCATCATATCTTTAAAATTTTGTGCCTCCTCTAGTGCAGACTACAATTTCTTCCATATTCCTTTCAACTCTGCATTTTCTCTTAGTTGATTCCATAATTGTGTTCTTTCTTCATACAACTTGGAACACTCCTCCAAACTCTGATACATTCCACTATTTTCTTCGTTGTTTTCTCCCTTTTCTCCCTTTCTTCCAATGGAGTTCTTGGTATAGTGTGTGATTCTAAGTCTACTATCTTCGCGTGGAAGCCATGAATGGCTTCAGTAATCCTCGACACTTATTCTTCCAATGGAGTATCAACTTCTAGTGATATCTCTAGAAAATCACTGTACACTTCCCGCACTACATTTTTCAACCTTCCCGCTCTTTGTTCTTCCTTGTCCCACCCCATCATAACTTTGTTATAATCTATATGAAATGTTTCCTTGTCATTTCTCACTTTGTTCAATTCTATCATTGTTGACTCTAGGCACATATTTATCTCCTATGTTACACTTATTTTCAACCCCTTTAATACATTCATTGGAAACTGTGACAAGACTAATTTAATATGACTTGATGCTTATGCTTTCTCTTGCATCTCTATTGAGGGGAACTCTAATGATCCTACTGATAAATTCATTACTTTGCACTCTCTCTATGCTTCTTAGGGGTGAGAGGTCGCCAATATTTCTTTTGTCATCATCATTATACTCTCTATTTATTCTTCCTCTACTCTTTTCTCTAGTGATATCTTTGATGATTCCAAAAGTTAACACAATGAAGTTATATTCTCCTACACATACGTGTGTATCTCCTCTTGTTTCTACACCATGCACTGAAATGATTCATCCATCACTTCCTTTACTTGATCTCCTATTTTCTTTAGATCATCTTCTATCAGGGCCTATGGGGGAACTTCCTTGAATGCTTTCCTCTTGTTGGATTGGTGCATTTATTTCCCCTTATCATGTTCTTTCGTCTTTTCTCCGAGGCACAATATTTTTTTTTATTTGTCTCCTCCATCATTGACTTTCCCTTCATGTTATTCTTCCTTATTCTTCTGGATCATTCTCTGGTTATGTCTCCTTATTTGGTTCGGTCTCCTTTCTAGTTGTTTCATTTCTAGTACTGGGGTTTTCCATTCATCCTCCCAGTCTTATATAATCTATCCAACCTCATCTCCTATCAACCTGTATATGGTCGTCAACCACTAGTTATTTGGGTCCCTCTTGGCTTCGATATACAAATGATGTATTCCTGCTTTAAAACAAGAAATATCCTTGTATTCTTCCACTACTTGTGGTAGTATGCACTGTGTATCCTGAATGATCTGCCAAATTACCTCCTTGTAAACATTGAAAGTAATGTTATTATCCAACTATCTTTCCTTATGCACAGTATTCCACAGGTTCACATATCTTGTTGCTAAACATGGTTTATTTGAAAAAGCAAAAACTTGAGTGTCTTTCATCTCCCTCTAAGCCACCAATGCAGTCATTATCAATAGCCATGTGTAATGAAATTCTATTCCTTTATCTTGTGCCTCCTTGCAATCCATCAAGAACTAGTATAGTAGGAACATCTCCCAATTCAATTTTACTCCTATGATGCACTTCTCAGTTTTTTATATTACACCTACTGGTACTTGATCTTTGTGATATTTAATAAATAACTTATATGCCAACACATGTGTCACGAACCTGACAGTGTCATCATTAATGCTTGCAATGTCCAAACTACACACTCCTCTATGTTTATCGTACTTATATTTCATATTCTCTGTCAATTTATCCTTATGTTTTTCCATGAATAATGGTAGTGGGTCTTCCCCTACTAATGGTAGTCTGATTATCCATGCAATCAACTATGTATCTATGGACATTTCTCTGTCTAACCACAATAACCGCCCATGGACACAACTTAATAACATCTTGATGCAAATGTTTATCTCCGCACTCTTGCCAAAATGCAGTATCTCTAAAATATTAAGTATTCATTTTTTCTTCAGCCTTGTTGCCCACTCTGGTGGCTCTACTATAACTTCATGTGAATATGGACTGAGATTTATGCACATGTAATTGTTTGTTGCTAACTATGGAAACTTATTGATGTTTTCCAAGTCATGGTCTACATACTTCATTTTTCCTATCTCTCCCAACATATCTCCTTCAATGATTACCCTTGATGGGATCTCTGGATTGACAAGTTCATAGATCAATTCCTTTGATAACTCAACCTACCTCGCTGATGGCTTCCTGGGTGGCACATAATCCTTCGAAAATTTAACCAGGCTTGGACCTAACACTGATGCTTCTAGGATTTCCTGGTAAACTTGTTCTTGATGGATTGTAGGGAGGCACAATATAAAGGAACATAATTTCATTACGCATGGCTATTGATATTGATTGCATTAGTGGCTTGGAGGGAGCTAGAAGAAACTCAATTTCTGGGAGTTTTGAAGAAACCATATTTAACAACAAGATATGTGAACTTGTGGCATACTGCGCACAAGGAAATATTGCTAGATAACAACGTTAATTTCTATGTTTACAAGGAGGTAATTCAATAGATCATTCAGGATACACTGGGCATACTACCGCAGGTGGTGGAAGCATACAAGGAGATTGTGTGTTTTAAAGTAGGAAGACATCATATGTTTATCCAAGCCAAGAGGGATTTGAATCAATAGTGGTTGATGACCATATATAGGTTGATTGGAGATGTGGTTGGATATATTATAGAATATTGGGATGATGAATGCAAAACCCCAGTACTAGAAACGAAGCAACCAGAAAAGGAGACTGAACCGGAGAAAACTCTAGAAGAAAAAAAATAATAATAGGAAGGACAAGCAAAATGGCACAAGAGAAACACAAGAAACAATATTGTGCCTCATAGAAAAGAGGAAAGAACAAGATAAGGGGAAATCAATACACCAATGTAAGAAGAGGAAAGTATTCAAGGAAGTGGACCCTGAGAACCTGACAAAATATGAACTAGAGAAAATAGGAGATCAAGTAAAGGAAGTGATGAACAAAGAATTTCATCATGGGGCACGGAAACATGAGGAGATACATATGTATGTGTAGGAGTATATAGCTCCATTGCATAAGCTTTTGGAAGAAGAAAATATAGCAACAGAGAAAAGAGAAGAGAAAGAACAAATGAAGAGGATAATGAAGATGAAAAAATAAATACTAGTGACCTCTCACCCCTCAGAAGCATCAAGAGATAAAAGAGTAATTAAGTTATTAACAAGATAATTAGATTTCCCCTCGATATATATGTAGGAGAAAGAACAAGCATTAATACATATTCACTTAGTCTTGTCGCATTTGTCGATCAATGTATTAAAGGGTTTGCAGATAAGTGTTATGAAGGAGATAAATTTGTGCCCAGAGTTGATGATGATGTTATTGACCAAAGTGACAAATGATATGTCAACATTTCATATAGAATATAGAAAAGTTATGATGGAGCGAGATGGGGCTGAACAAAGTGTAGGAAGGTTGAAAAACGCAGTACAGGAAGTGTACAAAATTTTTCCAGAGATACCAATGGAATTTGATACTCCATTTAAATAAAAAGTGTCAAATATTAGTGAATTCATTTAGGAATTCCATGCGAAGATATTAGAATTAGAAGCACACACTATTCCAAGCACTCCAAAAGGGAGAAAAGAGAGAATAAAATGAAGACAATAGTGGAAAGTATCAAGAGTTTGGAGGAGTGTGCCAAGTTGTATGAATAAAGAAAACAAGTATGGACTCAACTAACAGAAGATGAAGAGTTGAAAGGAATAGGGAAGAAGGTGCAAAATTTTAAAGAGACAATGAGAATTCTGCCACTAGTAGAAAAGATGGCTACAATAACAAAGAATAGGAAGTTGTACTTAGACATAAACCAAATAAGAGAAGAACAACAAGATTGTGCACACAATATTAAGACACTACAGGATGAAGAAATTCAAGTAACAAAGGAACTTACAGCTGTGCAAGGCATAGTGAAGCAGGTAGTGCAAGAAAATGTAGAGAAAATGAAGACCGACATTACTGCAGAGACAACAGGGGAAATTTTGCAATTGGAAACACAAGTAAAATAAAAGGTCATGAATGCAAGAGAAATGTTCCAAAAGTTCATGGTGACGTGGAAGAAGACTTGAATTAGTTGGGGATGATCCATAGGTGAGTGTTGGGGGCCTATTGGAGAAGAAAATTTTAGGACCAATTTTGGTAATTGTGCAAGGGAAAACCACACAAAAAGTCGATTGAAGAGCAACACACATGGAAGAAAGGAAGAAAGTTAGCTCATTTTCAAGAGTAACTCGTGCAAAAGGAGGAATTTAGTTATAATTATTTAGAAATTTTGGTCCATTTTGTAACGAGATAAGCCCTAATGTAAATGTATAAATATGTATGGGTTTTGGGTAGAAAGTGGGAGAAAAGGTCGAGAAAATATTTTAGAGTTTGAGTTTGAGTTGAAGTTGCAGAGTATGGTATGGATGATTGAGTTTTGAGCTAAGTGTGCACTGTATGCGTGAACGGAAAGGGAAAATTGGGTAGAACTGTATTATCATGTATAAATGTAGTGCACACCTTTTGTAAGAAATGATGTTGAATAATAATATATGAAGCCTTACATTGTGGATGTAGCCTAGTTTTGGGTGAACCACATTTAATATGGTGTCTTTGTATATGTTGTGATGTGTTTGTTTATTGTTTTGATTATGTCTCTCACTTAATGAATGAATGGTTAATATGAACATGCTATTTGATGGTTCTATGCATATGTTTTATGGTATAATGAATGATTTTTCAGTAGACTGGTAAGAATGAATGCCTCACATCCCTTCATGACTACAAAAAACTGGCTCCTACAGTCCCCATAGATACCTCAGGTGAGATTTCACCTGCTTGCAGATGATGTTTAAAGGGTCAATACCTTTAGGGTTTTGTTGGTGAATTAATGTTGAACCTCAAGTATGCCCAATTCACCACAACAAATGGTTCCACATAGGATCAAACCACGTGACAAGTCAACTAAGGAGTAGCACGCGTGGAAGAAAGGAAGACATTTAATGCATTTTCAGGATTAGCACGCATGAAAGGAGGAGGTTAGTTAGAAGCAATTAGACAATTTGTTCCATTTTGTAATGGGCTAAGCCCTAATGTAAATGTATAAATATGTACGAGTTTTGGGTAAAAAGGAAAAAAAAAGGTAGAAATTGTTTTAGAGTTCGAGCTCAAGTTGAAGTTAGAGAGTATGGTATGGATGAGTGAGTTTTGAGTTAAGTGTGCACTGTATGTGCGAACGGAAAGGGAATATTGGGTAGAGTTAGATTATCATGTATAAGCAGAGTGTACACCTTTTGTAAACAATGATAATGAATAATAGTATAAGAAGCATGACATTGTGGACGTAGCCTAGTTTGGGTGAACCATGTTAAATGTGGTGTCTTTGTGTATGTTGTGATGTGTTTGTTTATTGTTTTAATTATTTCACACATTTAATGAATGAATGGTTAATATGAATATACTATCTTATGGTTCTATGCATATGTTATATGGTATAATGAATGAATGTTAAGTAAACTGGTAAGAATGAATGCCTCACATCCCTTGGATATTGTTGAAATGTCGTTCTTGTAGTCCCCATAGATACCTCAAGTGAGACTTCACCTACTTGTGGGTGATGCTGAAAGGGCCGGTATCTTTACTGGTTTGTTGGTGAATTAATGTGAACCCCAAGTCTTTCCACTGTGTGCCAAAAAATGGTATCGTTGTTAGGACCAGGATCTGCAACTGAGGGGAATGTGGAGGTCGACTAAGGAAGAGATTGGACAATGTATAGAGGTGAGAGAGAATGATTTTGTCAGAATTCAGAATGAGAACCCATGGATCCGTATAGAGAAATGGTTAGAGAGGTATGTTTTTACATATTTACATGAATTTTTTGTTGGTGACTTCCCAAATGTTTTTTCTAAGTGGGTAAAATCATGAAGATGGGTAACACTTTTGTGAGAATCGAGTCTCCAAAATTCCTAGCGGAATTTTTTCAGCTGAAAATTTGCACGTCAAATTGAACGATGACCTAACGAAACCCTTTAAATTCATGTACAATAGTTTTTGGATGATTTTTCTTTCTTGCGGTAAGCATATTTCAGCCGAAAGACTTTTCAAATGAAAGCTTTATTTTTAACGGATTCCGTTAAAAACTAGGTTTTGGCTAAAAGAATATTTCGACTGAAAACATGAAAATGGGACTGTTTGTAGGAAACTGCAAATTCTCTCCATATTACTTGATATTTGGAGGTAGTAGACTCCTACAAATACTCAGAATTTAGTTTCAAAATTGATACCAACATTTTTAAAATTGAATCTACTTTCATTGGATATATATTTTTTTCATCTTCATTGTTTTTATCTAATTTTATTTAATTTTATAAAAAAAACCACTGCATAATATTTTTAGGTGCCCCGGATGGGGTGACACGCGGAAGAGTGGAAATGCCACCCGGACTCGCACTTAGCGTTGAATTTATAGTTGATGGCCGCCACCCTCATCTCCGCATTAACGTTTATGGACGGCCATAGCAGGGGATAGGCGATGGAGGTACTCCTCCCTCGCGCGACAATTAACCCACCATTCGCACATGAATTCATCATTGATATGGATGGATGGAGGATTCGGAATTTTGATTACGGTTTTCATTTTGAGTCCGAGCAGCGGAGGAAGGCTCCTGGTGCGGCAACGACAGGGTTACTTACCAGGGCTGGTGGCTTATATCTACATTCTGGAAAGATTTGCCAGGGCTGGTGGCTTCTCTGTGGGTTTCAACAGGGCTGGCTTGCCGGCACTCAGCATTCGCAGCCTCTCTCGAGCTGGGTCTCTCCTAACTCATCTCTGCGTTTGATTGGCATCTGCTTAGTTACAATGGTCAGGAGACGAGGAAAACCTCGTCGGGGTTCTGCCTGGGAAGCGCACAAAGCGCAGCGGCGCCGGGAGGAGGAGCTTGAACGAGCCTTGGCTCTGGCCTCTTCCATTCTTAGGAAGAAGGCTCAGGTTGAGAGGGGGGCAATGCTCAACACCATTGTTGAACAAGACGTTGGCTGCAGTAGGATTGAGAAGGAGACCGAGCATGTGGATTTGTTTCCAGGTTGTGTGGTGGAGGAGGACCTGTCAATTGGGGACATGTCGTGTGACGAGAAGCCAAGCGCCATGGAGATGCTCAGCAGGCGGGATGACAAGAGCACTCCGACTAAGGACGATGACCTTCCTGGTTGCATGGTGGAAGAAATCCCATGGATGGGAAACCTGCAAGCCACAGAAGTCGAGAAGCTGGAGAAGACAAAGAAGGTAACGGTTCATAGGAGGCTTGTGGTTGGCACTGGTGAAGTTGCGGAATGGAAGACTGCTCCTCCTAGTGGCCTGGGTGGCAGAACACATGGTCCTCTCCTCAGCGATGAACACCTGGCCTTGGTGTTTGAGCTCCGTAGCCACATTACGGACTTGGAATACAGGGCTCTCATCATGGGCCAGCGTATAGATTTGCTCCTTGACGCGCTCTCCGGGGCCCCAGCTCAGCGTAAGTGCCCCCTGTGCATGCAGACTTTTGCTATCTCAGTGGGAACTGGTGGGAGCGACACGTCACCGGGTGCCTAGACTCCTTGTTTTCTAGGTTTTTAGTCTTTTTGTACAATTGCTATAGGTTTATCTGGACCACTGGCATCTGTCTTGGTTTCCTACGGGCAGGACATATGTCTCTTTTCTTAATGTATTACAATATAACTGCTAGATGTTTCCCAATAATGCTGGTTTCCGGTTACCGGCAACATTTTTTGGTGACTGTAGCCATGAAGCTATTTATTTTGTCAAATTTTTGAGATAATATAATATAGCAAGTACTATACCTTTTTTATTTAAAAAAAATAAAATATTTTTAGGTGAGATAATGATTCAGTGAAATGAAAAATCTATATCTCTAAAAATACACAGTGGAAAATTATGGAAAATTTATATTAAGAATCCTTAAACTGTTCTCTTCAAAATGGTATTTTTAGATTTTACTTTCAAGTAAAAATTAATATAGATACATGGTGGGGGAAAACATGTGTTTAAAATATTTAACTTTTTCAGATTGGTCAACTTAAAAAAATTCTAGAAATTATAATATTCATCTGTTAGATTCAAAACTATGGTCATGACAAAATAGAGTCTTTGTAGATTGTTGTAGTATATTTCTTTTGTCAAAAACAAAATTTTAATAATGTATACATTGTTGGGGGAAAAAATAACTCATTATCTTTCCCTTCATTTTTAAGGAACATACTATCAAACAATTTTCAAATTGACATATCAAATCTCAATAATAAAAAATTGAAAAATAGTCAATAGAAAGATAAAAAAATTATTCACAATTTTTTCTTTTACAGTAAAGTAAAATTATAAATAAAAAAAATACTTTTGTTTATCGGAAGTTGAAGAACCTATTAAAAAAAAAAATTTCTCATAAAACAAGAAAAAATGTTACCCATCTTCATGATTTTGCCCAAGTGGATACATAGATTAGCAGAACATCATGAAACTTTTTGTACTGTGGTTCCGAGGAGGTGGACCCCTGAGTTGATTTAGGAAGTGAATACCATAAACAATAAGATATCATGTGCAGTTGACTTATGGTTGGACAGTATAGTAGGGGGTTATATTACTGAGTTTTTTGGAGATTTCTCTCATTCATATAGCATTATTGAAAGAGAGTACTTTAAAGGACCACACAGAATATACTTGAAGTTTTTTTGTACTTGGATCAAAATGATACTTTTTTATAATGGAGTTATGAATATGGAATCTTATTTCCCTAGTAGCTAAGCACCTTCGTGCACGTAGGGGGACTGTGAGTTGACAAGGGAATGATATAAGTGTATGGAAAAGAGGGATGCATAAAAGAAGGAATGAGGAACAAATGGGATGAGGATGATGAGAGAAGAGAGATGTGCAATGGAATAAGAGATTGGATAATTGCACAGTGGTAAAATATTTAGACACAGTAGGAAGAGGACTATGGCTGAGAGAGAAGGAAAAAATAGTGATATTGAGGAAAGAGACACTGGTGTGATACTCAAGATCAAAGGAATATTGTGCACAAAAGAGTAGAAAAAGGAAAAGGATTATCAACTCAATCTAATAGAAGAAGATCCCACTCAAGCTAGTCTCTACATCAAACCCATGACCCCATCTGCCTCAAGAATTGAGGTAAGATCTAAAATTTTGTCACTTGTAGTTAATGAGGGAAGTAAATATAGTAGTAAAGGCATTCAGAATAGTGTAATTAGTATGCCAATTCAGAATCATCTAGTGACACTAGCAACGAATACCACACCGAGCATGATGGTAGGAGTATATCCAACTTTGAAGATGCATGTCTTTCATGGACCAGGTTTAGAGGATCTAGAACAACATTTATTTGTTTGTGAAGCGATATGGATAGTGAAGAATGTCCAATATGATGATGAAAATATTGTGCATTTGGAAACGACGTTCAAAGAATGCGCATAATGATGGTATATGAAGTATCGGTCTACTACGCCCGCATGACAAACTAGAAAATTAGCATACATTAGGAAAGCTTTGTTGAAAGAGTCTCAAAAGTTAAAGTCTGAGTCGCAGTGTATTACAGAGCTAAAAGAGATCAAGTAGTTGGAGAATGAGTCGCTATGGTATTTTCATCAAAGATTCAAGATATTAAAGGATTGATTGGATTTCTAGATCCTAGATGACAACATAGGGAGTGGTTTATTTTAGGATTGTTTCCGCATATACACTACCCTTTGATGCGGTAGAAGATTATGACGCAGTAAAAATCCTTAGAAATATCTATGAAATTGGACGCATCCCCTATAGGAGAGAATGGTGTAGGGGTGGCTCAATTTCAATCACAGTTAGTAGCACTGACTATTCAATTATAGGAGTTTGCAAAAGGAAAGGAAAAGTGTGTTGGAAGTTTGGTCCATTACATGAAAAACATGTCATCATAAGAACAAGTTTCCAGTGTTTCAACAGTATTTGGCTATAGGATATTTAAACCCTTTAGGAGTATGGTGTGAAATATGAAAAATGATGGTTCATCATTCTATTTCTTTATCGTTGATGTAGAAGTACCAAAGCACTGGTAGAAACCTATTTTGTAATTTTTGTAAGTTTGTTGGAAATGATGAAAAGGAATGTCATGCATTTGATTTGATGAGAGAGCACACAACAGATGCATACAAGGTCCAAGGGGAAGAAGAACCATAAGGAGGATTACCATAGTACAATACTTCGAGAGGTTACAATCAAGGAGGAATAGGAGGATTCAAAGGTCGTGGAAAAAGAGGATTTGGTAGAGGAAGAGGCCCAATTATATGTGTAACGACCCCTATCGTTACGACTACAATGAAGCAAAAGTGATTTTTTTTGTTTTCTTGATTTTAGGCAAGAAGGAAATGACGACAACAGTTGAACCACACAACCTGAAGATGAACGCATGTGCGCGTATCAGGCAACAGACAACAACGATCAACTAGGAGAACATGCGTAAATCAAAATATAGAAATAACTACCCACCTGACACAAACATGACAATGCCTGCAAGCTAAGGACGACATCACAATCCCAACACAACAACCTTGATGACTAGTAACTAGAGCCTCTATGGCGCGCAACCAAACGCATGTAAGCGTTACACCCCAAGTGCCAACAACAAACTTACAATGATCAACAACACCCACAATGGGAAGCAAAGACTCTGGAAAAGTTATCATTTGCCTCTATCCAATAGGGTGCACCATGATCCCCTAGTCATGGATCATGTCGTTCCCTAGTGATAGGCATGACAATAATCCTGGTGCAACCTAACCTATCTGGACTATGGACTCAATAAAAATCCAACACGCTAGGGGCTGAATTAACCGACAAGTAGACTATGCCTATGCCCTCAAGTAACAGGTTGACAAAACGCAAGATGATGTTATTCAATTAAAAATGTGCAAGCTATTACACGTCTTTGCCAACCAACAAAAACCATTATCGGTTAAGTAAGATGCCTAAGTGTTGAGGAGTGAACTATCATCAAGTTACTATGGTCATAAATGTTATCAGAAGGTAAATTAAAACAAGCTCTTAACAAATCAATAAGATGACTAACAATTACCTACTAACCATTAATAAGTGAACTACTAATCTACACTTCTAATAAAATAATGGACTTCACGGTCTAATTTTAACAAGTCTAATTTGATCAATATAAAAGCTATATATAATCTCTATCAAAATAACAAAACTAGTCTAAATGCATTGTTGGCATGCAAATAAAATTATTCACAAGTCTGATTAACCATAACAACCAGTATAAATTAATCACTTAAACAATGTTAACGGGTCTAAATCAACTACCTTAACAATGTATAATACGATTGAAAAAATTCACATGATTAACGAAAGTGAACTACGCTATCCAATACATTGTGGTCTCTGGATAATTCAATTGATAAACTATTTGTAATTAAAATGATATCGTTTGATCAATAACCACAATGATTGAGAAATAATATCACGATGTAATAACCTTTTGCCTCCCACATTATTTACCATGCTATCCATGATGATACTATTAACAATAAATTAAACGCTTATTTAAAAACTATCATCAATATTCAAAATGCTAGCAACGAAATTTGAAATGATATCATCAATATCTAAAATGTTAAGCTATTCAACGCTATCCACAATATTTATGATGTTGTAAACAACATTTAACATGCTATTTACCACATATAGATGCTATCAACAATAAATTGAATTCACGTTGTTGGGTTAATTCGTTATTATTGTAATATATATTGCAGAGGAAAAAAACAAAACACAAGCCAGGTGTATGAAAAACGCAGGGAAAAATTCACCCTTAAAACCGAATAAAATGCATAGGAAAATCATAGTCCAATAGTTAAAAATACAATGCCTTGAAATTGCACTCAACAAGGTAAGGGATGGAGGTTCGAGTCAAGGAATAGTAACCAAATTGCAGCGTAAGATTCGCCATGGATAAGGGAAACAATTGCAATATTAAAAATGTGAAGATTGCAGAGTATCCCAAGTAACATCTCCATCCATTTCACCCAAAACAACGCAGTCCAAAATACTTTATAAATTGTCATTCGAGTCAAATTTAAAGTGGAGAGGTAAAATCACAAGCCATAGGTGTAAAAACGTACGGTAAAATTTGCAGAGTAAAGGAAGACCGGATGTATAAAAAAAAACACAGTAAATTCGTCGAGAAAAGCATTAAAAATGCAAAATTAAATAATTGCCAGGAAGGGTATTAAAAATGAAAAGTGACTTCGCTAGGGGACACAACAACGCAAAGATCAAACGTAGAGGATAATAAGCAGTTTGTTGAGGGAAAGGATAAAAAATTGCAAGGGTAATCAATCGCAACAAGGTGCAAGACAGTCACTCAACTAGGAACAATCAACAGGGGTAGACAGCTAGGCAAACATCCTTCGCTCATCATTCACACACATAAAAACAAGGCATTAGGATCTATAGGTCTACTAACACTGAAGTGATGACCGTCGATCTGGCTCTTGGCCAACTTCTCAGGCATGGACTGATGATCTAGGGATGAGGATGAAGTAAAAACAACAACTCTCCACAACAAAACAATAAAACCAATAGGACATTCATAGCATTCAGGGATCGATTGCCAAGGTAATCAAGTCAAACAACAAGCTTAAGGATATGGGATATTTAAGTTCTCGATTAAAAAGATAAGTCAAATGTCCCCTTTTTTACACAATTAAGTTATAGAAATGAAAGTGTAAGTTCAATAGTAATCTAGCATGCAGAATAAAAGCATGTGTACCATAGCCCAAGGTGATAGTTCTGAGTCGTTGTCCCACGCACTCCATGCAACTCCCACTTGCCAACTGATGAGACTTCATCGGTACCTCCCAGCCAAATCTAGGGGTACTCTTCTTCCCCCTTAGCCGCCTGAGCTGCAAAAGGGACATGTACACTACACCAGAGAACAACTAGCTCCAAGATCACCTCACAAGGTTGAGCTACCACTCCTCACCAAGCTGGGTATCCCAACTCCCATAAGATAAGTCAGTCAAGTCTAAAATTCTGCAGCGTAACATTACACATAAAAGAAGAGATCCATCCTCCTCCTCCTCCCTCCTTTATATAGAGTTTCTTAGTCATTTCTTTCCCAATTTCCCGTTTAATTTATTGTTCAATAATTTAATTCAAAAAAATCCTCCCCATAATCATAATCCCTTACACATTTTAAGGACTTACCACCTTGCTAATTTACTAGTTGAGTTCAATTTAGAAAGTTCTTAAAGGAAATATTCCTTACTAAGTTAGTCATTCCGCGTTTTCCTTATGTTTCCATTTCTCTTTATGTTCCCCCCCTTTTTCCTTTAGTTTCCTAATTCTTTTAAATTTCCCTCTTTCCCTTTTTATCTAAAACTCAAATTAGCAAGTGTAGGAAATTACCTTTTCCCCTTTTTATTTTAATTAATAAATTTTTAATTAGCATAAGTAACAAAACAATTATTTCCCTTTTTGTTAAAAATGTAATACCCCAAAGTAATTTGATTTATATAAATTAATTGAATGGCTTACCCCCTTCTCGTCACATGTTTAATGGTGATTATTAGTATTAATTTTTTTAATTTATTTTTACCACAAGTATCACTTAGACCTAGATTTTATTTTCCTAGGTTGGGCGACATTTTATTAGAGATCTTTTTTTTAAATCTTTCTTATCACATTATTCATTCTAAGGCCATCTAGGTTTATTCACTTATCAGTTAACAACGCGACATGCCCTTCAAGATGCACTAGGTGCTCCAAGGGTGCCACTCACCTCATTTTGTTTCCCTTACATGATGTTCCCTTCAGGACCCACTACGTGTTCCAAGGGTGCCACTCGCCTCTTTATGTTTTTATTTCATGACGTGCCCTTCAGGATGCACTACATGCTCTAGGGGTGCCACTTGCCTCTTTCCATTTTTCTTGCGCGACGTGCCCTTCAGGAGGCACTATGTTCTCCAAGGGTGCCACTCACCTCTTGACTGACTTGGTAGACATAAAAAACACCTGGAGTCAATACCCCGCCAGGTGATATTGTGGGAGACTAAGGACCTCTAAGGAATAATGCCCCTACCTTATTGCACACCCCTTATAATCATCGAGAGCGACTATCACAGTATGCCCTCACGACATCATGGGTCTTCTTGAACTAGGTAATTGTTAACCTACAGCTCGAGCCACATCGAGAGTGCTAGTAGGCTGTGGTAGGGCTATTGTCCACACCTCTCCCTCAACATCTCTAGTTATCGTGCATGACCCCTCTACTCCACATGTGATTCTGGTCAGAAAGTTATCATCATCCTGCATCATCAATGAATCATGTCAGAAATAAAATCCATAATAATAACATATAATCAGATGCACATGGTCATATATACAACAATCAAACCCCAATTGTCCACTCCCTGACTCAGTCCAAAGTCCAAGGGTTTCATCGATGCCTCTATATACTCGATGTCCAAAATCCTGCACACTCAGGAGAACCGAGTCAATAACACCTGTTTATGTCAATACAACAAAATAACATATAATAACATCCATAATGTCTCATAATAATAATCAACGACCAATAGTATAATAATCTGGATCACTTGCAAGAAAGTGTCCTCAAAGAATAAGTTCGTTTAGTGCGGGAAGGAGAGGAATGTTATATACAACCCCTCTTTCTCTAAACTTCATCCCGAAGTTTCATAGTATACAAGTGCCAAAATAATGTGTATCACTGTGTCATAAGTCTATCTATCAAAAAAAAATGGAAACTGTTGGCGCATATCATATGCATCCTCCCAGGTCACCGAGTGCAGACTATAGTTGTCCCACTGGACCTTGACCTTATCTACTGTTTGATGTTGTAGCTTTTGAATGAGATGATCCAGGATGTAGATCGGCTCAACCATGATATCCCCCTCATCCAATACCTGCAATAAACTCATGTAATTAACATGTGTAGGATCACTAATATATTTTATCTCCCTTTTCCAAACTTGATCGAACTCTTATGCAATTTTACCCACAAGAATACTCGATCTCCAACTTCGTAACTACGGTCGACATGATGCGCATCGACATAACTCTCCTTCCGATTATACACTTCTTTGATCCTTTGTATTATTGTTTTCATTTGATATTCCATTTATTGGATTGCTTCTAGTCCCACCAAGACCCTATCCTCAAGCCGATATGAACTCAAAGGTGTCTGACATGGTCGCCCATAAAGAAACTTGAAAGGTGCCATCTTAATGGTGCTTTGGTAACTATTGTTATATGAGAATTCTACCAGTGGCAAGATTTCTTCCCAATGCTTATGTTGGTCCATCACGTACATGCACAACATGTATTCCAATATTTGGTTTGTTTGTTCGGTCTTCCCATTAGTCTTCGGGTGATACATAGTACTAAAGTTAAGTTGGGTTCCCAATTCCTCTTAGAAACTAGTCTAAAATCGTCTTGTAAACACTGATCCTCGATCGAATATAATCCTCTTAGGTATGCCATGCAGCCTCACAATATCACTGATGAAAAATCTAGCTATGTCTGGTGCCTGATACATGGTACACATAAGAATAAAATGAGCACTCTTCATCAGAGTGTCAACTACCACAAAAATTGAGTCATGTTTCCTTGCCATTAGTGGCAATCCAACAATGAAATCCATCGAAATGACCTCCCATTTTGAATCTGGAATAACATGTGGTTGTATTAATCTTGTTGGATGTCTATGTTCATCCTTTACTTGTCGACATTCTAGACATATGGCCACATAGTTGACTATGTTTTCCTTCATTCCTTTCCAAAAGAATAAGGGTTTAAGGTCCGCCCTCATCTCCGTGACTCCCGGGTGAGCCATGTACACTGCTCGGTGATCCTCATTTAGGATCAAACTCCTCAACTCGTTGTTCAGTGGTACATAAATCCAATTTTTAAGCCTTAATAGTCCATCATCGTCAAATGTAAATCCTTCAAATCTTGGTACCATCATTGTGTTTTGTCCAATAAAATCCTTGACCTCTTTGTACCAGTCATCGTCACACTCTAAGGTTAGAATCCTTTCACGTAGATTCATTCGGAGTGACAACACTGAAAAGATGTGTGGTCTCCGAATCAATGCATCTTCCACTCAGTTGACTGTTCCTTTTATGTAAGTAATCTCGAAGTCGTACTCGCTAAGCAATTCTGATCAATGTCGTTGTTGCGCATTCAGTTCGCTTTGCGTAAAGATGTGTTGTAATCCATAGTGGTCTATTTTTAGTTCAAAATTTAGTCCAACAAGGTAGTGTCTCCAAACATTCAAGGCATATACAATTTCTAACAACTCCATATCATGCATCGCATAGTTATCCTCGTGCCTTCTCAACTTCCTTGAGATGTAAGTGATCACTCGACCATCTTGCATCAAGACCCCGCCTAAGCCTTCCTTGGATGCATCAATGCATACCAAGAAGTTTGTGTCCATGTCAGGGACCTTTAGTATCGGTGTCATTTTCAACAACTCCTTGAGCCTCTGAAATGATTTCACACATTTCTTGGTCCAAACAAACTTCTTGTTCATCTTCTGCAATTCTGTGATTGAATTTGCTATCTTCAAAAATCCCTCGATGAACCATTGATAGTATCCTGCTAAACCCATGAATCTACACACTTCCGGGACATTCGTCGGCACAGGCCATTCCATAATAGCCTCGACCTTTGTTGGATCCATGATGATACCTTCACGAGAGATGACATGCCCTAAGTAGTGAATCTTTGATTGATAAACGAGAATTTGGACAACTTCCCATACAATTTTTTTTTCTCGCAGACCCTGTAGTACCAAGCACAAGTGCTCGTCATGCTCCTCCATCATCTGAGAGTAAATAAAAATATCGTCAATGAATACTTGGATGAACTTGTCCAAGTACTCACGGAACACCCCGTTCATCAAACTCATAAATACCCCTAGGGTGTTTTCAGTCCAAACGGTAAAACATTAAACTCATAATGACCAAAACTTGTCTTAAATGAGCTTTTAGGGACGTCATCCTCCTTGATCTATAACTGATGATACCCTGATCACAAATCGATCTTGGAAAACACCATAGCACCCTTCATCTGATCGAACAGATCATCAATACTTGGGAATGGATATTGATTCTTGATCGTTGACTTGTTCAACTGATGGTAGTCAATGAAGAGTCTCCACGACCCATCCTTCTTTTGTATGAAGAAAACAGGCACACTGCATGGTGACACACTCGGACGTATAAGTCCTAGGTCCAACAACTCCTTCATTTTTATTCTCAACTCATGTAACTCCAGGGTTGACATACGATAAGATGTTATCACTATTGGTTTAGTCCCTGGTTTTAGGTCTATGGTAAATTCCAATTCCCTCTCTGATGACATCCCAGGTAACTCCTTTGGGAAGACGTTCGCAAACTCTCTCAGCACCGCAAGGTGTTCTAGACCTTCTGTTACTCCCTTTTCATTTAACACAAGGATCGCATAAATATTACATCCCTTGTGCATGGTCTTCCAGAAATGCAAGGAAGAGGTAAACCTCAAGGAAAATCCCTGGTTATAACCTACAATCACACATCTCTATTCCTCATCATCGACCAAGGTCAACCATTTCATCTTACAGTTGACTATGGCCTCATGCGATTCCAACCAGTCCATACCGATCACTGTGTCATAAGATCCCAAGATCATGATGTACAGGTTGGACTTGGTGATAAACTCTCCCAGGTTAAAGGTACAACCCATAACCTTTCCTCCAATCTTCTGTTTGGCTCCCGAAGTCATCTCTACAAATATAAAATCATCCCATTCAATTTCCTTTACCTTAATCCTTTTTAGCATTGCACCAGAAATGAAACTCTCGGTAGCACCGAAATCTATCAAAATACTAAGGGTCTGGTTGATGATGATACTTGACATCTCAAGCACAGTCGACTGGTGCTTTTCTTGGCGATTATTCACCATTACATGAATCTGATGGGCCTTGCCCAAATATCCCACGGTAGTGGGTCCGACTTATCCAGATGCTCTAGTCCTCTCTACTGGGAATTCGTGCTAGTAGTGTGGCTCCCCACATGTCCAACACCCATTCTTCAGTCTAGTACTCCTGGTACCTGAAGTAGAGGTTTAGGACCCACCGGCCTAGAATCCTTGTCTATTCTGCTAAACAACCCTAAATGACTGTTGTTACGGTTGATGCTGCGATTGATGTTGTGGTCCTCGGTAAGGAGTCCGCTACTGTGGTGTGGGTCACCGAGGTTTAGTGAAAGTGGGTCCTCTCTAGTAGCCATGATATCCTGGTGTCTATCTAGATGGTGTCTTATTCTATTGTGCATGAGATGACACCTTCCCTGTGGGTCTCGCTGGAGTCCTGCTCTGACCTCCACTAATAAGCTCCTCCTCCATTATGAGGGACTTCTGGATAGCATCATGCAAGTTTTGAGGCATTCGAATCCTAACCTTTGCACATATGCTGACATTAAGGCCAAATAAGAACCTATTGACCTTAAGTTTCTTAGTATTAAGATGTGGAGCATACCGAAGAAATTCCATAAAATGAGCCTCATACTCGGTCACCATACGACCACCCTGTTGTAAGGCATTGAACTCGTTGGGTTGATGCTCAATGAATTCCTCTGATAGGTACTTCTCTTGGAACCGTTCCTCGAATAGTTCCCATGACACGTCTTCGATGACCATGTTCAATTATGGCAGGAGCATATTCAACCACAGAAGATCACTCCCCTTCAATTGAAATACTGACATGCAGAACTTCATGTTGGAGGTATAGTCGCAAAATGCAAAGCACACCACCATATTCTCCAACCATGCCTCGGTGGCTACACCATCAGAGGCACCAAAGAACTCGAGAAATTTGACCTTCTTGAGTTCGCGGTGAATACTACTAGTACCAACTGAAGCACATGGTGGACCCTCAGGGGGTGTCGGTGCCCTAGACTCATCTTTGTCTAAATGGATGAGAAGTGCCTCAGACATCGACTGAAAAGACCTCATCAGCACAACCACATCACCCACCGCTATATTCTCCTTCTCGACAACCTATTCATCTCCCTGGGGGTTAAATCCCTTAGGCGTGGATGCTACTGGAAGCGTCACGCCTCCTCCCCTAGCACCCCGTCGTCTGCCTCCATGACATCCTCTAACCATGATTACCTACATGAATACAAGTCAACTTAATTAGCAAAATTATAATCAAATATTATATCAATGAAATCTGTAGTGTTCCCAAGTCGCGGGTTGAACCTGCTCTGATACCATATGTAACGACCCCTGTCGTTACGACTACAGTGAAGAAAAAGTGCAAATTTTTTTTTTTTTAGTCAAGAAGGAAATGATGACAATAGTTTAACCACTCAACCTAGAGACTAACCTACGTGTGCATATCAGGCAACAGACAATAATGATCAACTGGGCGAACATGCATAAATCAAAATATAGAAACAACTACCCACCGGACAAAACCATGACAATGTTTGCAAGTTAAGGATGACATCACAATCCCAACACAACGACCTTAATGACCAGTAACTAGAGACTCTATGGCACGCAACCAAATTCATGTAGGCATTACACCCCAAGCGCCAACAACAAAATTACAACGATCAACAAGACCCACAATGGGAATCACAGACTCTAGACAAGTTATCATTCGCCTCTATCCAATAGGGCATGCCATGATCCCCTAGTCAGGGATCATGTCATCCCAAGGCGATAGGAGCGACAATAAACCTGGTGCAACCTAACCTATATGGACCATGGACTCAATAAAAAACCAACGCGCTAGGGGTCGAATTAACCAACAAGTAGACTACGCCTACTCCCTCAAGTAAAAGATCGACAAGACACAAGATGACGTTATTCAATTACAAATGCGCAAGCTATTACACGTCTTCGCAAACCAACAAAAACCATTATCGGTTAAGCAATATGCCTAAGTGTTGAGGAGTGAACTATCATCAAGTTACTATGGTCATAAATGTTATCATAAGGTAAATTAAAACAAGTTCTTAACAAATCAATAAGATGACTAAGAATTACCTACTGACCATTAATAAGTGAACTATTGATCTACGTTGCTTATAAAATAATTGACTTCGCGGTCTAATTTTAACAAGTCTAATTTGATCAATATTAAAGCTATATATAATCGTTGTCATAATCACAGAGCTACTCTGAATGCATTGCTGGAATGAAAATAACATTATTCACAAGTTTGATTAACCATAATGAGCAGTATAAATTAATCACTTAAACAATGTTAACGGGTCTAAATCAACAACCTTAACAATATATAATACCATTGACAAAATTCACATGATTAACAAAAGTGAATTGCATTGTCCAATACACTATGGTCTCTAGATAATTCAATTGATAAACTATTCGTAATTAAAATGATATCGCTTGATCAATAACCACAATGATTGTGAAATAATATCACGGCGTAATAACATTTCCCCTTCCACAATATTTACCACGCTATCCATGATGATACTAATAGCAATAAATTAAATACTTATTTAAAAACTATCATCAATATTCAAAATGCTAGCAACAAAATTTGAAATGATATCATCAATATCTAAAATGCTAAGCTATTCAACACTATCCACAATATTTATGATGTTGTCAAGAACATTTAACCCGCTATCTACCACATCTAGATGCTATCAAAAATAAATTGAATTCCCAATCATGCCCGACCACCCACACACAACAACTGCACACAGTTATCATTAAATATCTGTAAACATCTATTTACAACAACCACTACAACGCAGTAACTATTGTCCCACAATTTATGAGAATCGCTACACAATCAGACACTCTGTCATATCTATTAAATTTTTTTGTCATACATAATAAAAGGTTGTTGCCAAAAGGGTTGTCTATAAAAAAAAGATCACAGTCTATTTAATATTCATGTGGGGGCCATTAACTCATGTCACTGTATCAATAAAAACAACCATCAACCATCCATTGCGGTCGAGAAGGTGTGGCATAGATGGGTAAGGAAAATATAATTATATTATTTATGACTATTAAATTTTGTGTGGATAAACAATTGAAACTACACCTAACATCCACCAAATTAAAACAAAATCATTGTTCATTTGAAGGGGCACTAAATGTTAAGTTGTTGTCCAATAGGACAGAATTAAAACGTAGTCAATCAATGGGGGCAAGGTTGTTGAGAAAAAAGGAAAATAAAACCATTGTGATGTACCAATACAAACACCGAGACCCTAATCGAATGCCCAGACATTAAAACAAAACTCCTAGGCATGGAAACGTTGGGTTTAACATTGTGGATGCTCTAACACTAAAACACAACACCCAGGCACAAAATCATTTTGGTCTAACACCAAATCATGGTCAATAAAAAGGAAAATAAATCGTTGAGTTTAAATTTACGTTGTTGGGTTAATTTGATATTATTGTAATATACATTGCAGAGAAAAATAAAAAAAATGCAAGCTATGTGTATGAAAAACGCAGGGCAAAATTTGCCCTTAAAACCGAATAAAATGCATAGGAAAATAACAGTCCAATAGTTAAAAATAAAACACCTTGATATTGCACTCAACATGGTAAGGGATGAAGGTTCAAGTCAAGGAACAATAACCAAATTGCAGCGTAAGATTCGCCATGGATAAGGGTAACAATTACAGTCTGAAAAGTGTGAAGATTGCAGAATATCCAAAGTAACATCTCCAACCATTAAACCCAAAAAAATGCAGTCCAAAATACTTTATAAGCTGTCATTCGAGTCAAATTTAAAGTGCAAAGGTAAAATCGTAGGCCATAGGTGTAAAAACGTAAGGTAAAATTTGTAGAGTAAAGGCAGACCAGATGTATAAAAAAAACACACAGTAATTTCACCAGGAAAAGCATTAAAAATGCAGACTCAAATCATTTCCAGGAAGGGTATTAAAAATGCAGAGTGACTTCTCCAGGGGACGCATCAACGCATAGATCAAACATAGAGGATAGTAAACGGTTTGATGAGGGAAAGGATAAACAATTGCATATGTAATCAATCGCAACAAGGTGCAAGACAATCACTCAACCGGGAACAATCAACAGGGGCAGAGAACTGGGAAAACATACTTTGCTCATCATCCACGCATAGAAAAGTAGGGCATTAGGATCTATAGTTCTATTAACACCAAAGTGACGACTGTCGATCTGTCTCTTGGTTGGCTTCTTAGGCATGGACTGATGATATAGGGATGAAGACGAAGTAAAAAGAACAACTCTTCACAAAAAAAACAATAAAACCAATAGGGAAGTCACAACATTCAGGGATCGATTTCTAAGGGAATCAATTCAAGCAACGAGCTTAAGGCTATCAGGGATTTAAGTTCCCGATTAAAATTCTAAGTCAAACACCCATTTGTTTACACAATTAAAGTACATAAATGAAAGCTTAAGGTCAATAATAATCTACCATGTGGAATAAAATAATTTGTATCATAGCCCAAGGTGACAGCTCCTAGTCATTGTCCCTCGCACTCCGTGCAGCTCCTGCTTGCCAAATGATGACACTTCACCTGTACCTCCCAACCAACGCTAGGGGTACTCTTATTCCCCCTTATCACCACAAGCCGCAAAGGGGCCACACAAACTAAACCATAGAACAACTAGCTCCCATCTCACCTCGCAAGGCCAAGCTACCACTCCTCACCGAACTGGGTATCCCAACTCCCACAAGATAAGTTAGTCAAGTCTAAAATTATGTAGCATAATGTTACACATAAAAGAAGATATCCATCCTCCTCCTCCTCCCTCCTTTATATAGAGTTTCTCAATCATTTCTTTCCCAATTTCCCATTTAATTTATTGTTCAATAATTTAATTAAGAAAAATCCTCCTCGTACATGTGTCACCCATCCCCTTTGTTGCACCAGAGATTAATTTCATTAATTATTTAATTACTGCTATTTCCCTCTCCCACCTAAAATCATTCCTAGAATCGCTCCTAGCTGTCCCCATAATCCCTTACACATTTTAATGACTTACCCCCTTGCTAATTTACTAGTTGAGTTCAATTTAGAAAGTTCTTAAAGGCAAGATTCCTTAATAAGTTAGTCATTCTTATTTTTCCTTATGTTTCCCTTTCTCTTTATGTCTTCC
>ML777133.1:437138-466677 GCA_009831015.1 Picea engelmannii | reverse complement strand
CTCCATACAGTCTTGCACTAATTCTCCAATCAATCTCTTGCTAGTTTGCTTCTAACCTTTTCCATAAGCATTCTCCTCAATATATAGGAGAAGATAAATTAGTTACTTGGATAGGAATGATCCCAAGATATCTGGAATGCCAGCACCTGAACAACCATTCGAAGACAACTCATGTTTCTAGAAGATTCCCTTCTAGAAGATTCGATATTTTATCTTTTTCCTTCCTTAAGAAGATGTTTGCACCCTAGCAGTTAGGTACAGTGTGAACCCCTCACACTCCAACTTAATGCAGCCTATGAGAATGAATTCTCGTAGGCAAGTATATAAGTAGCCTGCGAACTCCTTTGAAAAACATGATTTCTGGAAACAAACAAGTGTAACTTTTCTCAGGAAAGTGTTCTTAGTGAAGAGCTTGATTTTCCATCACCATAACATTATCATAACATCATCACGATGACCAAAATTGTGGATAACACTCTTCTACTATTTTTCATTGCTCATTGGATATATTTGAATATATAATTTGGTTGAAGAATAAGTTGAAAAAGTTTTGAAATTGTACTTGATATTGATTCAGCCCCCTCTCAGTATCAACAAGATCCCTTCAGTAGACACAACTCTACAGGTTATCAAGGAAAATATATTTTCATCAAAAGACTCGATAGAACTAGTACCTGTATGTAGTGAACATAGATCTTCCATGACAGTTCAATAAGTTTTGGAATGTTATAATGTTTTTGGAGAAGAACAAGAGGATGAATATCTGAGGAATTTACAAATACTAGAAATTGAAGAAGAACTCATAGTAGAAGGTCTGGAACTTGAATCTGTTGCAAAGTCATTGAGAATGCACAAAGTGAATATTGTTACAAAGGATAAGACCTAGTTTGTGAACAGAGGATATTATTGGAATGAATAGGTTGTTGAAAATATTTTTTGATTTACTACGTGAATGTCAAGATCTGTTTCCAACTACATTTTCAGAGATGAAATGGATTGCTAGAGAGTTAGGAGAGATGAAGATACCTTTGAAACCATACGTTAATCTAGTTAAGAAGAGACCATATTGACTGAACCCGGTGTATGGTAAAAAGGTGAAAGTAGATATAGACAAGATGCTAGAATTAGGAATTATTGAACTTGTCGAAGAGTCAAAGTGGACTAGCCTGATGGTGGTTTGGGATAAGACGATAGGAGGAATCAAATTTTGTGTAGATTTGAGGATAATGAATAATTCTTTCGTACATGATCCATTCCCTACTCCATTTATAGATGAAGTCTTGGAGAATGTAAGAGGACAAGAATACTAATCATTCACGGATGGATTTTCGGGGTATCATCATATTAGGATTGTGATGGAAGATAGACATAAGACTACATTTGCGACATAATGGGGATGTTACCAGTAAACAATTATGCCTTTTGGATTGAAGAATACACCAACAATATTCTCTAGAGTATTTGTACTACTATTTAAAGAGTTTATTCATAAGTTCTTGTAAGTTTACTTAGATTATTGGATAGTGTTTGGTTTGCTGAAATACCATGTTGAAACTATGCGTTTGATGTTGAACAGATGTAGGAAATTTCAGATATATTTAAACTTAAAGAAGTTCATTTTTTGAATTGTGTTTGGTATTTTGTTGGGCCATGTAGTATGTAAATAGGGATTTTTGGTTGATCATGTGAATATTGCAGTAATTGTTGATTTTCCACTGCCTACTTTAGTACGACAATTACAATCAACTTTGGGTTATACAGGGTATTATAGGAAGTTCATTAGGGGATATGCGCAGATCATGGATCCAATGGAAAAGTTGTTGAAGAAGGAAGTGAAATTTCAATGGAACAAGGAATGCTAGAAGAGCTTGGATATGTTGAAGAAGAAGTTAGTTACCGTGTCGATTTTGATATTTCCATATTGGAGGATGGAGTTCCATGTTCATGTGGATGTGTCATTTGTAGCATTAGGTTTCGTTCTAGCACAACCAGGAGAAGGAGATTTAGATCACCCCATTTCATTTTCCAGTAGCAAATTTTCAACTATAGAATGAAATTATACTACTATAGAATGTGAAGGATTGGTAATAGTATATGCACTACATAAATTTAGACATTATTTGTTGGGTTCACACTTTAAAATGTACACCAATCATTCTACATTGAGATACTTTGTCAATAAGTGAGTGTTATGGGGGAAGATATGTAGATGGATACTATTATTTTAGGAATATAACTTTGATGTAATTGTGAAGCCAAGAAGGTTAAAATTAGGACAAGATCATTTGTCATGCATACTATCAGGTGAAGATGCAGAAAATTTGGATGACAGAGTACCAGATACACACTTATTTGCAGTACATATGGTTGATGACTATTTTTCATATATAGTCCAGTACTTGAGCACATGAGTAGCCCCACCTGATTTTACAATTGCACAGAAGAAGCAGTTAGTAGTGAAGGCAACAAACTATCAACTAATATCAATAAATTTGTATAAGTTAGGTGTAGTTGGTATTCTATGATGATGTGTATTGGAGCATGAAATACCTATGATCTTGTCAAAGGCACATGAAGGATTTGTGGGAGGCCATTATGTTGGTAAAGAAATAACTAAGAATATTTTGCACATAGTACTATGGTGGCCCACCCTTCATAAATAAGCAAAAGGATTTCTATCAGACCTGTGATGTATGTCATAGAATCAGGAAGCCTTCCAGGAGAGTTGAAATTCCTTTAGTACCACAAGTGATGTTACACGTGTTTGATAAATGGAAATTTTATTTTATTGGACCGATCAATCCACCAGAAAAAGGGTCATGAGTGAGATATATCATTACCATGATAGATTACTTGACGAGATGGGATGAACCAGAACCTTTCATAGATTCCAACGCAGATATTTTTGTGCAGTTTCTATTCAAAAATGTGGTGATAAGGTTTGGATGTCCAAGAATCCTTGTGGGTGATCAGGGAACTTATTTTTTGAATAAGACGATTGTTGCATTGACAAAGGAATTTCAGGTTCATTACCATAAATTACACCTTACCATCCTTAGAAAAATGGAATAGTGGAAGAATTCAACAAGATCCTACAACATGCTTTGACTAAGGTATGCAATGTTAGTCAAGATGACTGGGATTTTAGGATTCCAGCAGTGCTATGGGTATATAGGAAAACAAGTAAGAATTTGATAGGACATACACCATTCAAATTAGTGTATGGATAGGAATCATTCATGCCTATGTAATTCATTGTTTAAAGTATGTGCATTTCGTCATTGACAAAGCTTATTGATTTGGGCACAGTAGAAATAATACTATCACAACTAGTATAATTAGAGGAAGGTTGTTTTGTCACAGGATTCAATCAACAAGTTCAGAAAGCATCAGATAAATCCTAGCATGACAAACACATTAAACATAAGAAGTTCCAAACAAGAGACTTAGTTTTTCTTTATGACATCAAGTTTTTGCAGCATCCTATGAAGTTCCAAATGCATTGGTTGGGCTTGTTATAACTCAAATTGTAGGTTGGGAAAATCCCGAAGCAATCCACAAGATGGAGAGAACCATGGGGTATTTTACCCACTATCACCTGAGATAAACCCTCCCCTCTCTTTAGTGAAGGATAAATCCTACACAAGGGGGAAATCCCAGGTGACCCTAGGGGGAAATGAGATGGAAAATGGAGTAGTGGAAAGATAACCCCCTATGGGTCAAAGATGTAAATGAAGGGATGATTAAGAGGATGTCTTGTGGTTGAGGGAAGTTTCCAAATGTCTTGAGTACCTACACCAAAGTGTTAGACCTACCCGAGACAAGACAAATAAAAGAGATACAAGCCAATATATTAAATGGACAAGCAATTGAATATTTATTTCCTATCTAGAAGCAATAAAAAATGATATAAATCATCAAGTAAATGATAATTAAGACTACTATATATACGAATAAAATTCAAGTAAAGATGCAAGACATAAATCTAGTAATGACTAGTATAGCTCAAGTGATATAAATCAAGACTTTAGTGATGATATGGGGCTGTTAAATGATGTTATTTCAGATGTATTATGAAATCATAATGGCTATAGAAAACATATTCTACAAAAGCAATATATACCCCTAAAAATCAGCAAACAACTTGTTCAACGATTAACCATATCAAGTAGTTTAACAATGACAACTTGTAAGCAAACCTTAGTGGTAGATTAGTGAGTAAAATAAGTGTTAAATAGTAATTTGTTGCAACACTAATGGATTTGTATTTAATTTATAAAATAAGAAAGAGATCCTTGGGAAATCAAGGCACCCTAGTGGCCTTAGAAAGCCTAAATTATATAGAAAATATTCCAACCAAGACAATTTCAATATCTCATAATTTCACATATACCAATGCAATGATTTTTGTTTATCCAATGCAAGATATTATTGGAAAACTGAGAGGGGGGGTGAATCATTTGTTACCATTCTTAAACAATTATGCCCATTTTAAACTCTTTACACAACATTCAATGAGGATCACAATAGAGCAAGGAATTAAGAAATAGAATATTCAACATCAATCACACACATGAAATATATAGAGATAGATATTTCCTGAGGAAACTCATAAAGGGAAAAACATCTTCTTCTTGATATGATAAGTAATATTTATTTTATGTACATTATCATTCTTATGATCAACAACTCATTGTGAGGCTACCACCTCTGTTTTTCAAGCTGCAACTTGCTGAGAGCACCAACTCTCTAGTTTCTCTAGCACTCACTAGAAGGAAGCACCAACTCCATGGTTTCTCTAGCACCCACTAGAAGGAAGCATAAACTCCCTAAGTGTTCCAGCACCAACTGGATGGAAGCACCAACTTCTAGTCACACAGACACCGACCTATATAATAGAGAACAATAGTACTCCCTTGCATCACCCTGCCACCCTAGTTTCTCTGGTTGAAACCAAATGGGAGCTACAACTCTCTGTGTTCAAGCACCCGCTTGAAACTCCAAGGAAAACAGTCCTCCCTAGCAACTCCCTACCACCTTGAAAATAAAAAATGTGTTACTGAAACTTATTACAGTGATACATTGTTTATCAATCGCTTACCAGTCTCATCATTGTTTTGTTGCACTGCTATGCTATGCTTGCATCAGTGAATTCCTGCTCACATTCTTCTTTGATCTTTTTGTTCTTTTGCTTTGTCTCTGCACATGCACCTTGGCTTCTTCTTACTCTCTTAGATATGCATTTCTATTCTATCTGCTATGCCTCTTCTCTGTGTTTCAGCTATTGCACATATCATTTTTACCCGCATAAATAACTCTCTAGAAGCAACCTCCTCTTCTCTGTTCTGCATATATTTATAATGCCAAGTCCTCTACTAGATCATACAACTAACTCTTCATCACCTCTAGCGATTACACTGAGTATTTTCTTCATCCATGGCCATTATGCTGAGACTGTTCATCATTAGAGATCGTTCCTGAGATTCTTTGGTTTCTCTAGCAGCTACAGTCTTTGATTCTTTTCCATCTATCAATCGTCTCTATGATGAGTCTTAATTCCACTAGCAGTTACCTCGAGACTCTTCATCTCCTCTGGTGATCACCCTGAGATTCTTCAAATTCTTTGGTAGATGCAATCAGTCTTTTTCTGTAGTTACAATCAGTACATCTCTAGCAGTTACTGAGAGAACCTCAATGTGCTCATGCCTTTTCCTCCTTTTCCCTTATCGAGAGATCTACATAGTAGTTGCTATATTTTTCTAGCTAATCCCCTTACTTTCACATGATGTGACCACTGGCTGTGACCACGACCCTATTCGAAAAGGAATTTCATGATTTCTCTTTTCGGGTGATCAGCTACGAGTCACCTCGATTTTTTTGACTCGCAATATGTGAAGTGGAGCTTAGCAACAAGATCTCTCCTCTCTTAACTTTCACCGATGTGACCTTGGCTATAACCATAGGCCAAGAATTCGAGTGCTTCATGTTTCATGAGATTGCAAACTTCGTCATGCCTAATCAACGGCCCATGACATTTCTCAATCGATGGTTTTGATCAAATCATGACTTCACATGTCGGGTGTTTGAACGTGAGCCAACCCTGTTGTTGTTGACTGGGTATCTTCTGGAATGGAAGATCTGTTGACACATGTCCTCCTTAATCTATGATCAGGGTCTCCTCCACGAGTCCATCCTTCGAGACTTTCAATTCTCATACTCTCATTTTCTCTTGGAGAATTTCACCTGGAGTCCATGATCCAACGACATGTGTCCCTCTTGGATCAACAGTCGAGATCTCCTTCATGTCTTTGAACTTTGGAGATTTCAATTCTCAAACTCTCGTTCATCCCTCCTTTTCTTTTTCCCAGAGTTGACAATCCACTCATGTGTGTCCTTGTTGACATAGTCTACCACCTATCCTTGCTAAAATGGTCTTCCATGATCCAATGGTCATTTTCTGATCTCCATATGCGACGGTTGACATAACTTCACATTCCGAGGATTTAAAATTTCAAACTTTCCTGCGTGTAAAATCCTCGCATCTTTATATCCGAAGTGAATGTTGTTTGTTTAATCAGGATCTTGGATCGACAGCTCAATCTTTCTGTGATGAAACTTTGATAGCTTATCCCTTCCTTCCACTCAAAATTGATCTAACGACTGTGATCAAATCACAACTTCGTGTTTCGGGTGTTCCAACTCCTAACTCCTAATTTTCCGAAACTTGGTCCAGATCAACATCCCACAACCCTCTATCATCCAATGTTCTGGATCTTATTGGGACTTCGCATTTCATGAATTTGGAGGAAAACTCACCTTTGACTTCTCGAGCTATCGAGTCAATGAAATGTCGATATCTCTCCACATGTCCTCTGGATCTAGTGGTTCATATCTCATCGCAATTTTGCATTTCACTGAATTGGAGGATGGCTCTTGGTCATTATCCTCTTCGCAGTTATAATGGATCCAACAGTTTCTAGTCCTACACACTCTAATCTAATGACTAAGGTCTAATCTCCTCCTCTGTGCGCTCCTACTGTCTAGGCTCTGATTTGACCACCATCAGGTATTCAAGTTTGTTGATCCAATGACCACTATTGCTCCGCCTCCTGAGCTTACGCATCCTCCCGACTTGGAAGAATTTCTAAGTTTCAAGGGTTCTGCAACCTTTTATCCTTCTGCGAGCCTTGATGTATGGGAATCGTCTGTGTGTCTTGGAATTATATCTCTCTTGATCTTTGGAAAAAGTTTCCCTTGGCCTTGGCTCACACTTGCTCTATGCGTGCAACTCTGTGCTTTTCCTCTTGAGATTCTCAAGCTTTCTCTTCTGTGTCTTCGCTGTTGTTATTTCCATGCACACTCTTCCTGTAAACCTACCAACATCATTTTTGTCCTTTCCATCAATGAAAAACACACTCTACCTGTAAACATGCCAACAATATCCCCCATTGGCATTGATGGCAACCCTGAACTGTTGCACTATTCTTCTTAGACCTTCAATTGTATCCTTTAGACCAGACCTTTTCTCCCCCTCTGACATCAATGTCATAGAAAACATGCTCACCCTGAGTTGTTGCAGTACTGTGTGGAGGTATCAGATATCCAACCAACACAAAATCCCCCTGATAGTATGGAATCTCTTAGGTGAGAGAAGGGATAACACCCAGCTTCTGACAGAGATATTCAAATGGTGTCTTTGCTATGGGTTTAGTAAATATATCTGCAATTTGTTCTATGGTTGGAATGTAATTCAACTGAAAAACTTTGTTTGTAACCTTCTCTTTGAGAAAATGATATTTTATTAGTATATTCTTAGTCTTTTAATGGAGAACATGATTCTTGGAGACACTAATGGCACTTTTGTTATCACAGTGAATTGGAATGGGATCCGTATAAGTGACTTTCAAATATGTAAGAGTTTGTATCATCCATAATAGCTGAGTGCAACATGTAGTAGCAACAATTTACTTTTACTCTGTAGTTGAAAAATAAATATATCCTTGCTTCTTACTCAACCATGCTACCAGAGAGTCACCTAAAAAGAATGCATCTTCATTGGTGCTCTTTCTTTCATCCAGACAGTTTGCCCAATCGACATCTGAATATGCAGTTAATTGAAGGTTCTAGTTTTTAGGATACCAAAGACCATAAGACATTGTACTCTTCAAATATTTGAATATCCTTTTGACAGTTTCTAAATGACTTTGTTTAGGAGAAGACTGATAACGACCTACCATTCCAACAACTTGCATTATATCAGGACGGTATGTTGTGATGTACAGAAGACTTCCTATCATTGATCGATATGTTCTTTGATCAACATCAGGTGAAACATAATCTTTACTGAGCTTGCAACCAACAACCATAGGTGTACTAACAGGAGAGGAATATTCCATCTGAAACTTCTTCAACATTTCTTTCAAATAATTTTCTTGAGAGATAAATAGCCCTGCAGAATTCTAATTGATTCGTAGACCAAGGAAGTATGAAAATTCTCCTATCATGGACATCTCAAACTCAGTTTGCATTGAATTGGAAAACCATTGAACTGAAGGGTCATTAGTACATCCAAAAATAATGTCGTCTACATAAACCAAAACAACTAATAAATCATCACCTTCAGATTTAATGTATAGATTACTATCAACAGTACCTTTCTTGAACCCTTTGTCTTGTAAAAATTTGTCTAGACTATAATAACAGTCTCATGGTTCCTGTTTCAATCCATATAGAGCCTTTTTCCGCTTGTAGACATAGTGAGGATTATATGTCAGAGAAAAACCTTCAGGTTTCTCCATATATACTTCTTCCTCTAGATCTCCACTAAGAAATGTTGACTTAACATCCATATGATATACTTTAAAGTTCTTATGACATTCATAGGAAAGAAACATTATGATGGCTTCCAATCTTACCACAGGTGAAAAGGTTTCATCAAAATCTTGTCCTTCAACTTGTGCATACCCCTTACAGATCAATCTAGATTTATTCTTAACAATTTGTCTATGTTCATTCATTTTATTCTTAAACACCCATTTGGATCCAATTACATTCTTATCTGCAGGTCTAGGAAAAATCTCCCAAGTATTGTTCTTCTCAGTCTGATCCAGTTCCTCATTCATTGATTTTAACCAATTTACATATTCACTGGCTTCATTAAAGTTCTTGGGTTCTACTATGGATATGAAGGCTATATGTGATTCCACAGTGTCTTTGATTATCCTTCTCCTAGTTTGTACACCTTTTTCTTTCTCACCAATTATATGACTTCTAGGATGATTCTTTTAAGTAATTTTGGAGGAAGGATTTGATGTTGTCTTCTGATTTGAGTCTGTCTGAGTGTTGGTGTCTTCATCCGACTCAGAGTCTTATTTTCTTGATTCTTGGACCTATTCATCTTCATCTTTAGCTATGTCTTCTGTATCAGACTCAATATGGATCACCTCTCTTTCTAAGACTCCTTCATCAACCTTTAAATTAATGCAATCAACAAATTTATGCATCTTCTTATTATAACATATGTATCCTTTACTGTTTTTAACATATCCTAAGAAGATTCCTTCATCATCCCTGTCATCATACTTTCCAAGGTTTTCATTATAATTCTTTATGTAGCATTTACTCCCAAATACTTTGAAGTGTTTGATTGAAGCAAGTCTTCCATACCACAATTCATAAGGTATCTTGTCATTGTGTGGTTTGAGATGGGCTTTGTTAAGAACATGGAATGATGTGTGTATTTCTTCTACCCAATAGGTTTGACCATTGTTGTTCTCATTCATCATTGACTTGGCCATTTGCTAAACTATTCTATTTTGCCTCTCAACTACTCCATTTTGTTGTGGAGTTCCTAGGATTGTGTATTCTCTCTTGATCCCATGTTTATCACATAATTCGTTGAAATCACTTGACATAAATTATCCTCCTTTGTCATATCTTACAACCTTTAATCTATTGCGTGTTTGATTCTCAGTTAAGGCCTTAAATATTTTAAATTTCTCAAACGCTTCATCTTTTTCTTTGAGAAAAGCAACCCAAGTGAGTCTGGAGTAATCATCAATGATCATCATGAAGTAGTTTTCCTTCCATGTTCCTTCCTATCTTGATGGTCCACATAAATCCATATGAACTAGTTGGAGTGGTTTCTCTATTGAAGTAGAGCTCTTGGATTTAAACTCTGTCCTGGTTAGCTTTCCTACTTGGCAGGGTTTACACACAGAATCTTGTGGCTTTGATATTCTTGGAAGATCTTTTATTGCCTCAAGATTTTTGAGCTTGATTAAGTGGTCAAATTTTAGATGTCCAAGTCTCCTGTGCGATAACCAACTCTCCTCATGATTTCTTATATGACACTCTTCTCTATCTTCTTTCAGTATATATACATTATTTTTTGTCCTTATGCCTTTAGCCACCACTTTTCTTGAGTTTAAAGACTTTATCTTACAATATTTGGAAGTGAACACCAATTCACATCCTCCGTCACAAATTTGACTTACACTGAGAAAATTATGTTTCAGCCCATCTACAAGAAGAACATCTTGGTCTTTTCCTTTGCCATTACTGAAACTTACCATCCCTTTACCCTTGATTTTTCTTTGTTCATCATTTCCAAAGGTCACATTTTCTATTTTACTTTTACCTATAGACATAAAATTATCCTTGTCTCCAGTCATGTGCTTGGAACATCCACTTTCTATATACCAAGGGTATTTTTGTTTTTGATCTGAAAGTACTAGACCACATTTGTCACTATCTTTCTTTTTCCATGTTCTTGCATTTCTAGCTAAGGGTTTTATCTTTATATCTTCTTTGTAATTCTTCAGATGGAAGTTTGCAGCTTTGTGGCTGAAGTTGTGACAGTTATACCATTCGATCTCATTGTTCAATAGGTCAAAGTGATTGGTGCATCTTTGTATACTCATTGGTTGTTTAGTTCTATCTTGCAAAGATTGTTTATTTGTTGATCTCCTCAGTTGCATGTATCTAAACTTAATTTGACAATCAACAATCTTAGGACCAAAATTAGAGAAGTAAAAATAGTAACCATGGAATAAATTTTGGTACCTAAAGGTTGGCCTTCTTCTTGGCACTTGTTGTTCCATTTTCTGACATCTTTGTTTTTATCAAGGATCATCTTGTCTTTATTAGCTTTTGGTGACAGAGTACTCACATGGTCTGTTTGTTTGTTGACTTGGAACTTGATCATATTTACTGGCTCTTTGCTTTCTGTATCTTTTTTGCTTGAACCACTTACATAACCTAAACCAATATTCAACAAGGAAGATCTCTGTTTTCTCAGAATGTCATTTAGTTATGTTGAGGCTTTGATGCTTGGAATATTTTGGAGATATAATTCTTTAAACTTCTCCATTTATTTTATGATTTTTACTACATCTTCTTCCAAGGCTTCACATCTTGCCTTATTTTCTAATAACTGTTGTTTCAAAATGTCTTCTATTTTCTTTACCTCTTCTAATTCCACTTTTAGTAGGACAAATTCTTCATCATGTTTTTTACTGTCTTTCTCAAACTGTATCAACAATTGTTTTTGCTTCTTCTTCTTCTTAAGTCTGAGTCTATCAATTTCTTCTAGAGAATTGATCAGTTCTCCTTCCAAGTCAACCACAACTTCTTCATCATCAACATCACTTCCTGTGATTTTATTATCATAATCCTCTTTGGCCATTAACATAAAGTCATTAATCTTATCTTTACAAGACGAGTCTCTATCTCTGTCTCTTGAAGAGTCATCATTGTTTACATATAAACTTTTCTTTTTACCAAATCTCTTGAATTTGTACTTATCTTCACCTGCATAGTTCTGGTCCTTCTTCTTGTGTGGACACTTAGATGCAAAGTGACCTATATTTCCATAGTTAAAACATTGGAAGGGAAAATTGCCTTGGTACTTGCCCCGATCCTTTTTTTAGTCTTCTCATGAATTTTACTTCAATTTCATCAGGCTCAAAATCCTCACTCTTATCTTCTTTAAATGATGCTTCTCTAAAGGTGGGTTTATATTTAACTATCCTCATTTCATATGTAGTCAACATTCCTAGAAGTTGATCAAAAAAAAAAGTTATTATATCATTAAGTTATTCTATAGCAGAGACCTTTGGGTTGAACCTATCTGGCAGAGATCTCAAAATTTTCTGAACTAAAGAGGGTTCCTCAATTTTTTCACCAAGTTCCTTCATTGCATTTACTGGTTGTTCAACTCTCAAAAAGTACTTCCCAACAGTTTCATCCTCTTTCATATTTAGTTGTTCAAACTATACTTTGTAGGTTTGAAGCTTGGTGTCCTTTACCTTCTCATTACCTTCATAACTGCTAATGAGTTTGTCCCACATTTCATTGGTCATTTCTAGGTGCATAACTTTTACAAATTCTTCTTATACAAGCTCACTCAGAATAGTAGTCATAGCCTTAGCATTGAATATGAACTCTAGCTTGTCATCCTTATTAGCTAGTACAACTGGTTTGACATAACCAGTCTCTACCACATCCCAGACATCTACACCTAAATCCATTATGTAGGTTCTCATCCTAACTTTATAGAAGGCAAAGTTTTTTCCATTGAATAGGGGGGTCTTATTGGTTGACGTTCCTTCATGGCTTGACATTTTTAATCTTAATGATCTACCTCTAGAAAAAAGGAATCGGCTCGGATGCCAATTGTTGGAAAATTGAGAGGGGGGGTGAATCAGTTGTTACTGTTCTTAAACAATTATACCCATTTTAAACTCTTTACAGAACAATCAATGACAATCACAATAGAGAAGGGAAGTAAGAAATATAATATTCAACATCAATCACACACATGAAATATACAAAGATAGATATTTCCTGAGGAAACCCATAAAGGGAAAAACCTCTTCTTCTTGATATGATAAGTAATCTTTATTTTCTGTGCATTATCATTCTTATGAGCACCAAATCATTGTGAGGCTACCACCTCTATTTTGCAAGATGCAACTTGCTGAGAGCACCAAATCTTTGGTTTCTATAGCACCCACTAGAAGGAAACACCAAATCCCTGGTTTCTCTAGCACCCACTAGAAGGAAGCACCAACTCCCTAAGTGTTCTAGCACCAACTGGATGGAAGCACCAACTTCCAATCACACAGACACCAACCTGTATGATAGAGAAGAATAGTTCTCCCTTGCACCACCCTTTCACCCCGGTCTCTCTGGATGTAACCATATGGGAGCTACAACTCCTTGTGTTCATGAAACCACTTGAAACTTTGAGGAAAACAATCCTCCCTAGAACCTCCCTACCACCCTAAAAATAAAAACTTTGCTACTGAAACTTATTACAGTGATACATTGTTTATCAATCTCTTACCAGTCTCATCACTGTTCTACTGCACTGCTATGCTATGCCTGCATCAATATCTTCCTTCTCGCATTATTATTTGAGATTTCTATTATTCTGCTATGTCTCTGCATGCGCACCTCAACTTCCTCTTCCTCTCTTAGATATTCATTGTTGTTCTATGTGCTATGCCTCTTCTGTGCATTTTATATGATGCACACAACCTGATTTACCCACATACATAACTCTTAACAGAAGCAACCTCTTCTTCTTTGTTATGCGTATATTTAAAACTCCAAGTCCTCTGCCAGATCATACATCTAACTCTTCATCCACTCTGGCGATTATGCTGAGTCTATTCTTCATCCATGGCCATTATGCTGAGATTGTTCATCATTAGTGGTCATTCTTGAGATTCTTTGGCTTCTTTGGCAGCTACAGTATTCGACACTTTTCCAATCTATCAATCATCTCTATGATGATTCTTCACTCCACTAGTAGTTACCTTGAGACTCTTCAACTCCTCTGGAAATCACCCTGAGATTCTTCGAATTCTATGGTAGATGTAATCATTCATTTCCTATAGTTACAATTAGTACGTCTCTAGTAGTTACTGAGAGAACCTCAGCACGCTCATGCCTTTTCCTTTCCTGAGAGATCTACATAGTAGGCGCTAGATTTTTTTGGCTAATGCCCTTCCTTTGGCATGATGTGACCACTAGATATGACCATGAACCTATTCAAAAAGGAATTTCACGTTTCAGGTGATCAGCTGCGAGTCACCTAATTTTTCCTGACTCACGATATGTGAAGTGGAGCCTAGAAACAAGATAGATCCTCTCTTAAATTTCATCGTTGTGACCTTGGTTATGACCATGGGCCAATCATTCGAGCGCTTCATGTTTCGCAAGCTTGAGAAATTCGTCGTGCTTGATCAATGACCCACGACATTCCTCAATCATCAGTTGTGATCAAATCATGACCTCACGTGTCGGGTGTTTGAATGTGAGCCAACCCTGTTGCTATCAACTGGGTATCTTTTAGAATGGAAGATCTGTTGACACATGTCCTCCTTAATCTACGATCAGGGTCTCCTCTGCGAGTCCGGCCTTCGGGACTTTCAATTCTCAGACTCTCATTTTCTCTTGTAGCATTTCACCTGGAGTCCACGATCCAATGATGTGTGTCCATCTCAGATCAACAGTCGATATCTCCTTCGTGTCTCTGGACTTTGGAGATTTCAATTCTCAAACTCTCATTCATCCTTCCTTTGATTTTTCCCGAAGTTGACAATCCACTGACACATGTCCTCATTGACATAGTCTGCCACATGTCCTTGCTAACATGGTCTACTGACATGGTCTGTCATGATCTAATGGTCATTGTCTGATCTCCAGATCCGACGGTTGACGAAACTTCGCATTTCGTGGATTTAAAATTTCAAAATTTCCTGAGTGTAAACTCCTCGCATCTCTATATCCAAAGTGAATGTTGTTTCTTTGATCAAGATCTTGGATCGATGAATTGATATTTTTGTGATGAAAATTTTCTATCTTATCCTGTCCTTCCACTTGAAATTGATCTAAAGGCTATGATCAAATCGCGACTTTGCATTTCAGGTGTTCCAACTCACGACTTCCAATTTTTCAAAACTTGCTCCAGATCAACGACCCACATCCCTCTATGATCCAATGGTCTGGATCTTATTGGGACTTTGTGTTTTGTGAATTTTGAGGACAACTCACCTTTGACTTCTCCAGCTCGTGATTCATTGAAATTTCGATCTCTCACCACGTGTCCTCTAGATCCAACGGTTCAGATCTCATTTAGATTTCGTATTTTGCTGAATTGGAGGATGGCTCTCAGCCATTATCCTCATTACAGTTATACTAGATCCAACAGTTGCTAGTCCTACATGCTTTGATCTGATAGTTGAGGTCTAATATCCTCCTTTGCATGCTCCTCCTGTCTGGGCTTTGATCTAATGGCCATCAGTTTTTCGGGTTTGGTGATCCAACGACCACTGTCACTCCTCCTCCTGAGCTTATGCATCCTCCCGACTTGGAATAATTTCTAAGTGTCAATGGTTATGCAACCTTTGATCCTTCTACAAGCCTTGATGTATGGGACTCATCTGCACGTCTCAGAACACTATCTCTCCTAAGATTTGGAAAAAATTTCCCTCGGCCCTGGCGAACACTTGCACTATGCGTTCAACTTTGCGCTTTTCCTCTTGAGCTTATTGAGATTTCTCTTCTGTGTCTTCGTTGTTGTTCTTTCCATGCACACTCTTCCTATAAACCTAGCAACATCGTTGTTGTCCTTGCCATCAATGACAAGCACACTCTGCCTAAAAACATGCCAACATATATTAGTGCCTAAAGCTATTTGGTTATGGAGTATTTTAATGAATGAGCTAGTTATGCTACTTCCTTAGGGGTTTAATCGCTTTTACTCCCTAAGGAAATCAAGATTAGCTAGAAAAAACTAGGAGGGTGTAAGACCTTTTTCTCCTCCTAGTAACCCTTTGTACAATAAATTATTCAAGACATCTATGATAGGAATAGTGGGGTTGTATTCCCTTATACTCCCCAATATCTTATCAACTTAACCTTGCAACTAAGAAAGAAGCAATAATAAATCAAAGATTCCTTACCTAGTCTAAGCATCAACAAGATAAACTCATTTTTGACCAAGAAAATTCCATTACAATGCAAGAATTATCCTCCAAGAGAGATATCACATCAATGCTTCATCCAATAACAAAGACAAACCATAACAAGAGCAAGTAGAAGAGAGATATATCTACAATTTCCCAAGAGGGGCTCAAATTTCAGCCAAGGAGTCCTTCTCCGAGTGAGAGTTATGTTAAAATGAAATGTAAATGATATTTATTTATACAAATATCCTAAAAAGTGTTTGTCCACATAAATTATGGTAAACCACAAATTAAGGAGGCCAACCTCTTCTTTTCCCCTTTACAACATAAAATTTAATTTGAACATAAAGTAAACCCTAAAACATGATGTCATTCCTTCAAGGAGTGACATTTTGACACTTTGGTCAAGTCGTTGAGCTTGAGGAGGAAATAGTTGGGCCTCCAAAGGCCTTCCCTTCATTTTTGGGGTATTCTCTTCAAGGTACAAGGAACCACCCTCATCAAAAGTTCCAAATGTCCATCAAATATCACCATCACCACCAAAACCCTAGCCCTAGGGTGACTTCAATCCCTCTAAAGTGACGTTTTGGTCTCCAAAGGAAAATCATTGGGCTTGTAGATGCTAGGTGCAGTAATCCATGGATTCTTCCTTTTCCTCCAAAAGAAACGTTCATCTTCCATCGTTCCCCAATGTGTGTGTCATGGAATCCAACTTGCGGGATTATTTCCCCCATGAAGGCCCAAGTTGGACTTGTTCCTCCAAATATTCCACCATCCAAGGTCCTACAAAGGCATACAAATGTTCCCTCCAAGGATATCAAATCAAATCATCATGGAAAGTAAAATCACATTTAATATAGATCCATTCAAGTATGTACATAAAAAAATACCTCATTAAATTAAATAGGTGCTCAAATACCCTATGCAATTTTCAAAGTTTAGGTATGATAGGGTTGATGAAGTGACCTACTCAGTGAATCATTCCTTAAGTAAAGGAGTGTTCCCTAGGTGGAAACCTCTCTAAGTCATGTGGAGAAAATGAAGTGGATGGGAGGTTAATACTTTTGGGCATGGGGTTCATCACATACAAGGGTTCGTATTATGGCATTTATGGGTGCCTTTGTAGAGGGTGTGTTGCACCTTAATTTTCAATCCATCCTTTTTCCAAACCCATTTATTGCCCTTTTTTTAAGATGTTTCCAGGTTGAATTCAATATGGGGCTTCTACCTAAGCATAAAACATATTGCCCACCTTGACCCTACCCTGGTCACATTATACTTCCCCAAGTTGAAGATAATGTGTGGGACTTCTACCTAAGCATGAAAAACATTTCCCACACATGATCTACCTTGGTTGGAATTTTTAAATTGTCATTGTTCATGGGTCCCATCAGTTTCATATGCGAGACATTTTATTTTCCTCGAGATCCATGGGAAAGCATCTAGACAGTTTATGATTGTCTTTTATCTTTTTCCATCTACAAACCTATGGTCCTTCATCCCCTTCTTCCCATGAAATGAGTCACAATCCCTTCTTGGGTCAATACACATGAAAATCCCACAAGATAAGGAGACAAATAAGGGGTGAAGTGATGAAAAATGGTAAGTATGATCAGGAATGGAACGATGATTTGTCAAGGAGACCTCCCAGTGGAAACCCATCCCTAAGGGTCACCACTTACTAGGGCTGAATTTCAACCACTAAGGTGAAATAGGGAAAAGAACATAACTTTCAAGAAAATGTTCTATAATCAAAAGCAACTTTAAATATAACATACTCAAATGCCTGAAATATTAAAGTGACACTTACCACAATACTTGACTTGTACCTCATGGAGAAAGATCCATCATCTTCCGAAAGTAAGCTGATATGGAGGATGTCATCGCCATGGATCCATAAATTGTGGTGGTGAAGCGGGTCTATATCTATGCATGTGGACATTGTCGGTCATTTGTCTCTCGACACTCCATGCCTACAAACTGAGGGCCTCGAGAGATCATCTCCTTAGTTATCCCTATAAATTGGGGATAACATCTAGCTCCTACTCGGGGACAAGTATTCGACATAGAGTGCATGAGAACCTCAACATATCTAGTTAGACTTGTTACTACACTGAAGCATGAAAACATAAAATCTAGGGTGGTTCTAACACTCTTTCTCCATATATATCATAAATCAAAATCTCAAAAATAACAACTAATCTAGATAAAAAAAAAAAAAAAAACATTTTTCATATTATATGATAAAAGAGAAACATGTAAATAAAAAATTCAAGTAGATAAAAATGAAATGGAGCTAAACTACCATGATCAATCAAGATGAAAATGAAAGAAATCAAGATGAAAATGAAAGAAATCAAGATTACCTACCTACTTACTTGGGTCCTGGGCCCTAAATAAGTCATGTACCTTGAATGTATGGTCAAAGAAGAGACCCATCCACTAGTAATGGCATATTTCTCGTGTCCAAAGCTAACAAGTAGTGTTTTTCATCCTCATACTTCTTCTTGATGATGTAAGGGCCAAGCCAAGAGTTGTCATTCTTCTTATCATAGTTGGTCTTTCCCTTATTCTTATCCCACATGAATGCAAGAAACCCTTCATTTTAGTTGATGTAGGGTATTTTCTCAATGTACATGTACGAAGGTGGTTCTGCATTAACTATATCCTTAATATCATTCTCACATCTATTTTCCCTTTTATCTTCTTCTTTCTTCAATATCTTGATGGACCCTGGATCTTTTCCTTGGAATTTTGCAAGTTTATCTTTGTATTCATCTATCCTTAGAAGTAGCACATGTATGCATTCTTCCTACACAAAAGTAGGTCTCATGGATAATACTCAATGGTATCTAGAACCTCATCAAAATCATCCTTGCTACTATTATCAGAGTCATTCCGATCTAAACATGTTTCCTGGACACCTCCCAGTTATAAAGAATCACGAAGGTACCATCTCCCATAGGAATGTGCACATGAGTGAGGTCCAGGTTGAGAAATCCACCAATAGTGGCTTCCCAACTCCTCTATAAGAGCATACCCCAAGCGTATGGAACATCAATCACCAATATGTTCATTATAAGGCCAATGCGAGGGAAATATTCCAGGTAGAATTCCACGTCTTCTATGAGACCATAAACCTTCACCTTCTTGGAATCAATGACATAGACATTTCCATATGGACGATTTGTTTTCATACTAAGTTGTTTCATGACCTTTAAAGACATCATGTTTTATGAGGCCCTAGAATCTAGCATGCAGTTCTTCAAGAGGAGACCATTTACACCAAGAGATATGTAAAAGGGAGGGTTGGTATCCCTCTGTCATCCATGGTACATGGTGTTTAATATCACAGGAAGATATTCTTCCTCATTTTTCACCTTCAACTCCTTCAACACTTCCCTTCTTATAGAATGAATATTTCACATCTCCACCATAGGAACTAACATATTCATCATTCCAAGCATGGCTGGGACATCTATGTTCAAATGAGTCTCTTCTTCATGCATCGGTTTTGGAAGCAATTATTGAACTAGGGGTAGGGGTGGTGGGACCACTTTATTTGTTTTCTGGGGAGCCATTTTCTTTGGCTGAAGTGAAGCTTGATTTGTTGGCTGAGATGAGGTTTTATTTTTTGAATATTGTGGAGGAAAGATAGAAATTTTATTTCTTCTTGCATAGGTTAGGATCTCCCTTTTATTTAATTATTTCCTTCTCTCTTCAATCAGTTGGTTAAGTGCTCTGATTCGACCTTCTCTGGCTCCTTTTCTTCGAGATTCGTCAATCTATTCATGTGTAACACTCGTGGGTCTATCATAATCCTCATCCTGAAAAGAAAATATTGTATCCATGAAATTGATATCATCGTGAGGCTCTTCTTCTCATCTTGGACACTCTTCTTCTAGGTGAGTGTTTTAGCAAGGAGAGAACCATGGTAGCTCCTCCAAGTTCACCATCCCAACAGGGTTCAATGTGTCAACAACCTTTCCTCTTGTTGATGCTTTGGCTTCCAACCTATAGGTTCTTTCCTAACAATTGGATTCCTGGGCACAAATTGATTTCTTTCCAAAGTTGTCAACAGACTCGGAACTTTATTTTGAGTTTGGACAAACTGAGTATTTAGTTGATCAAGATTCTGAGCTATGAGAGAAATTGGATATGTTGCACTGTTTGTAGTTTATTTTCCTTGGGTTCTGTTTTGGCACGAGGATATTGAAAAGGAAAAAACATAGAGCACAAAAGATTCTCTTCAATGTCTACATTATACTCCTTAGATTCTACCAAAGTGTGGGGTTTCTTGTCCCTCGGGATGAAACCAAAATTACATTCAATGACATTGATATAAAAAAGACAAGTATTTGTTGTGGTAGGGGGAAAATATTGGGGTATTTGAATGTGCAATTTATCAAATATGGTATCAAACTCACTAATGATTTCATTCTCCTTTTTATTTATCTGGTTGAACTGATACATTAGCATATCATTGTATTTCTTCAGTGACCACCTACTTTTCAACTTAGAAAATTATTCATAAGTGGTAAGGTGATCATATTGTAAGTTGTAAAACCACCTTTTGGCATATTCAGTAATAGGTGTTGCTAAAAAATTCATTGCAACATCTTCATGATCCACTCCTTCAATTTTCATGTCTCGATCGATGGCATGTAGACTCTATTATGTAGTGATTACATTGTTCCCAACAAACTTCAACAACCATTTTTTGATTTCCTTAGGAATGGTATCAGGATATCCAATGATGGTCACCATGTTCAAGGGCTTATAGAGGTCATTTTTTCAAGAAAGAGCTATCAGTGCAAGTGGGAGATTACCGTGAAAGAGTTGTTTGACAATGGGAGAATGAAGAGGACGCCTTCTTTGGTAGTTTTTGGAAGGTTTAAATATTCCAAGGGGAATGGTTTTTCAGGAAAATGAATTTTTGGATTGTGGAGTCACTAAACGAGCCTTAGCTCATCAATAAGGGAAAGTAAAATGGAATTTCCCTCAAGTGGAGTCGCTAGGAAAACTAGGAAATCCATTAGGATAGTTTTCCAAAGTGTCGTTAGGGAATGAAAGAGGATTCAAAATCCTCCCCGAAACTGATGCAAAAAAATTATCGCACAAATTGTAGGTTGGGCAATGTAACGTACCCAACCACCAGTAGGCTAGGCATGCTACCTCAAAAACACACTTCAAATATGATCTCGAATTCTGATAATAATTAATTCAAAATCAAGCATGAAGGAATGCAATAACCACACATGCAGTAATCAAGATTTGTTCTAAACCATACAGGAAAGAAACAATGTGCCATGCACAAAAAAAAAAAACAAGCATGCACATGAAATACATCTCAGAGATAATAATAATGCAAACCAGAATATAAATTATGCATAAAACCCAAAGAACACTTATATTTAATTAAACCATCACCAACTAGCTGTAGACCAAGGATGTTCCTCCCAACCATAGAGACTATTGTTCCAATTCTCAATAGTAGGTCACCCCTGAGCCAGGGATATGAACCTACAAGGATGGGTCCTAAGACAAACTTAAAACATAGGGTAGTTGGCTAATTAGGTCTCAGGTTTTCCCAACCACACAACAATCTTAATTTCCAACTCCCTTTCCCCTTCAGAAAAAACCCAAAGAAATGAACCCCTTTCTCTTCCATGCATTCCCTCATGTTGTTCCATTTCTCTCTAAGGATCCAGTGCTATTGGTTAGAAAATATCCATGATAGAAACTCCAAGGATTCTCTGTTGTGACAATTCTTTGAGAACTACCATCAATCTCATGTACACAGGAATCCATTCCCACCTAGAATGATCAGTAATTCCTCACAACCATCTCACAATGTCTCTCCTCCTCCATCCATTCATTTCCATGCTCCAACCAAGAGCACCCGAATTAACAAGAGTGAAATGAGGAATTCTCAAAATTAAATTCTTAACCAAAACAATGAACAACCCCAAACATCCCATAGATAATTTTTATATAATTAAAAGAACCAACAACCACATGGCCTACCTAATAAGCTCATGTAACCACCTTTTTCAATTAAAACCAAAATCGGTAAATGAAAATATAATAAAAATACTTAACCCCTTTAGGGCCCCTCTCTGGTGGAATCATATCCCCATATCTCTTTTCCTTATTTGTCTTACAACCAGTGATGTATTTTATTAATATATATAGATGTATTAAATTTCTAAGCACTCTGGCCCCTTTCCAACTTTACTGGCTCACCAAGATAAGTCACATTTACATAATACATTCTAGTTCATAGGGATCAAAACTGTGGTGTTACATCCCACTCACCTTATTTTTGCATTGTCCTCAATGCACAACACCATACTGGTGTTCTTAATATTACAAAGCTAGGATATCCAACCTTTAATCCACATAGACAATCCAACCAAATGCTTATATACATAAGCACTCCATCCTAAAAGAACACATACATACATAGGCACTCCGACCCAAAACATGCATAATGATCTTCATAATTTATATTTATGGAAGCAGTTCCAACCATCAAGCTCTCCTCCCCTATCAACCTGCACAACCCAAATAAATGAACTTGTTTCTCTACCATGCCGTCCCTCAGGTTCTTCCACTTCTCTCCAGGGCCCTAGTGCACTCGGTTAGGAAGTTTCATATTTGTGGCTCCAAGAAATCCAACTGCAACAAGTCTGTTGGATTTTATTCATACTATGCCTTTGTCATTGATATCGATTTCCTTTTGGTTCTATTATTCCCTAGCTTCCAGCCTCAATAGCCAACATCTCATCTATATTATACACATACAGTCATCATGATATATCATCATAACAAATTTCAATAATAAATGTCAAATCTATTTTATAAATGAAAACAAAATTTTCAAGCATGTGTTTCCTACTCATAATTTGTTTGGCTCTTGCAAAAACAAAAATCAGTCTTTATTATGGCTAACAACAATGCCATACCCAATACCATTAATCTTGCAATTTTCTCAACCTTCAATTAGCCAAACCAATTCTTAGCATATCATAACAATTTTTAATTTCTCAAATTTGTTTATATATAGAAAATAAAATTTCCCCAGCATGAGTATTTTTATCGTAATTCTTGGCTATGTAGATATAGATACCAGTCTTCCTTATGGGCTTACATCCCTGCGATATCTAAGACCATTATTGCTGCAATTTCCTCAATTTACACTCATCCAAAATAGATTGTGAGTAATTATTAAACTATAATTCCCAAAAATTGTTTTATATAGGAAAAATAAAATTTCCAGACATGATCTTCTGCTCATAATAATTTGGTTCTTGTGGAAATAGGAATTGGTATTCTTTATGGGATTAAATTTTTTCCATATAAAAGACCATTATTGTTGAAATTTCTTGAATTTTCTTGCAGTCAAACAAGATTGTTAGTACTCATGAACATTTTCAATAGTTCATGAAATGATCTCATAATTAAAATTTACCAGCAATTCAATAATTTCCAGGCATTTTATTGACATTAAAATTGAATTCAACTATTAAATGGAATGAATCTAGTCATTCTCTACACATGTATTATCAACAAATATTTTCTTTCTTCTAGACATCAATATTGTTATTAATTTGTTCCCTCAACAGAGATTTTTTGTAAGTTTCCATTATGTAGCTACTTTAACTTTCAAATTTCATGTTGCAATATCTAACATATATTGAAGTGTTCTCAACTTCACGAGTTATCAATACTCACATCATTTAAGTTGTTAGCATAATAATTTCTATCCCATATATTATATACATGCATTCACCAAAATGCATTCAATAATTCATTTAATACCACTTGCAACATTTTCAATAGCTCCAAAAAGCAATCTCAGAATTGTAACAACAACAATTCAATCACCTTCAACTAGTATTCATATTAAATATTGTATAGCTATCCGTCATTATGTATTTTTAGCACCACATGTTTTTCATAAGGAAACAAAAAATTACCAATAAAAAAATAGAAATAAAGGTGCCAATACCCATGGCCACATCTACACAATGCATCCCCACATTGACTACATAATACCACATAACTATGTCATGTATTCCACCACGCTGAGCTGGAAGATCTGGCCAATGGCTCAACACATCATCCACACACTTCCTACCACTTGCCTAACTACTTGTATACCTTCATTTTCAACCCAAACATAACACCAAGAATATAATTCCTAAGTTCTCTTCAATGTCAAGAAATAGGTTGCAATCCAAACATCAGATATATATTAGATGCCATTGAGCACTCACATAGCGCTATATCCCTTATGTATCCAACCATATCATTATCTCACACATGACTAGCTATATGGGTGTTCATTGTTATAGAATTAGTATGTCTCTTGATTTGAACCAGCTATGATCTCAGAACCAATCATAGCAAAACATGCAACTAATAATTTTATCTAAAATCATTCCAGTATCAACAACATTTACATACTCTATGCATTTGGCCATTAGATATCAATTTAAATCTGGAAAAATTAGCTGAGGGAATTCTTACCTTAACTCCCTTAAACATTTATGCATCAGAAGTAACCAAATGCATACATTCATGGATGTTATCAACCTAATTGATGTTATCTATTTAGATAGTATTTTTAGAATCTCATGGGCTTCCTCTTCCATCCTTTTGATCACCATTCCTACCATCATCATGGGTATTCGCCTAGTTGGAATTCATAAGCAACAACAACATCCACATCTTTAACCACGATATATCATTTCCCTGAATACAAAATCCATCATTAGTCATATTTAATAAAATAACAACATTATTGCATAATAATAGACAATTCTAAGTCCTAAAGCATCCCATAAGCATGTACATATGAAAAAATGCACATGCACACCCATATGCACCAAGAATTCACTGTTAGTATGCCTATTATTGCATATGCATTATAACTTCATTGTGTGCATCATGCACTCTTATTTATTTATTTTTTTATGTTGTAGTTGGTTGTCCTTGAATTCCTTCAGATCCTTGTTGCCTTATGTTCTCCCATTCTTCTCATCTACACTATTGTTACATGGTCTGAACAATTTCCAGCCAAGTTCCACTTGGCCATTCTGTAATCCAACCAATGTGTTCTATTTGCACCAGCTTCTCTTATATATTCATATCCAAAATAAACCTTTATGAAACATTCGAGCACCTTGAAATGAGTTAGCTCACAACATTCCATTACTCTACTATTACAACACACCTTAATCAACTTTCCCATAATCATTTTAGATCTCTACTATGACTTCTACATTTTGTTGTCCATTAGATTACTTAATTTGAAAACCCTCTACGAACCCATAATTTTCCTACTCAACATCATTTCCAATGGAAGTCTATTTTAGTTAAGTGGCACTTTTCAAGTGAGAGAACCTTCATTAATATATCCCTGATTTTTACATTGTATATTTCTTCCACTGCGAACTCTCATATCAAAAGTGGATTTATTTTTCTGAGTAATTTTATACAAAGTAGCTAGGTCATAGCTAGAAAATTCTTCAAAAGAACTTATATGCTTGTTGTTGGGCCATTCGTTTTAATAAACAGAATTTGTGCAAGCCATTTTGGAATTAGACAACTGACCAAAGGAAGGAACAGAAAGCAAAGGAAAAGGAATGTGTAACAAGAAACAATTAGAATAAGAAACAGTTGGAAGGACAATGCAACACTAGTTTTGGGAGAAACAGGTTGCAACCTAATCAAGAAGAAGAAATAACTCTTGATTTCTCAACCAACAAGCCTGGATCAGATTATACATATATGGGATCAATATGATTGTAAAGGGTTGTTGAGGTTGTTGTTGTTTCTAGAGTCATTGTTATTATCATTCATGTTCTTAGTTTAGTTAAGTTCTGAGTTCTGAGTTCTAAGTTTAGAACTAGACTGATAATGTAATAGAATCTTGTAGTATTGTAGTGTTGGAAAGAGCAAGGGATTGAGATAACCTTCTCTCACACTAGTAAAGAAGAATTTCCTATTATCTTTGGCATGACCAATTGTATCTGTAACTCAAGTTGATCTTATATTTTGAGAAGAAACATAATATATGATAATACAATGGGAGACCCAAATTTTCTTGAAAATAACTTGTGTACTTAGTCTTCTAAATCTATTGGATGTTATTTTATGCTATATTTTATGTATGACATTCTTAAATGGTTATATATTGATTATGAATTCCATCACAACTTTGTTTTTCCCATTCTCAGTTAGGAAATGGTCAGGACTGAACCAAGTTTAAGCTATCTTGTCCAGGTCCAATATGAATCTTGATGATTTGAAGATATACTTGAGTATTATCCTTACCCTTCCCTATACTATTTGTCTTAATTTCTCTTTGGGTGAGACTTCTTCCCTCCTAGGAAGATGAAAATTTCAGCGCACTATACTACATCGATACCTTTTTTTGGTAACTTGAGAAGGACCCTGACCTGATCACTTTTGTGCCAACAAAATGGTTTTGTTTCCGAGACCTGTGATTTAAAAAGGGAATCTGTAAGGATAATGCTTCTGAGGATCTATAGATATGATATTTAGAAATTGTGGGAACAAAATTTTGACTCTTTTATATGGAAGGAAGCGGGGTTGCGAGGTAAAGGCATGAAGGATACAAGAGATTCTAGATTTTACTCAGAAAGATCAAGTGACCAGCATGAGATATTCTAGATAAAATTCTCATAAGAACTATTCCATTGGATAGATTTACTAAAAGAGGATCCATAATTCAAAAAATGTTTCAAGAAGATAATATCACTACACTTTATCAACTGGATCACCAGATTAAGTGAGCAGTCGATTTCTGGGATAACACGACTCTAGAAGGATATATCATTGAATTTGCAACTGGTAATCACCAATCTTTTTCACAGGCGAAAGAAATTTTCAAGAAAGGTGTGCATGAAATAATATTGATGTAACTTACCATGTGAATCAAAGCATTCTTGATGGAGGAGGGGATGATAACTATTCCCTCGATTGAGATGGAAGCCTAAACACCTACGCTTAGGGTAGGTTGATTTTTGGGTAGGATCATGACCTAAGAAGGGGAAAGGATTCTTTGACAGATGGGGGAAGATCAATAAAAGAACACAAGAAATGAGCGATCCTTGAGGAGAGACACCATAGTTGAGAATTGGCGGCGTGGAAAGGTAAAGAAAGTAGCAAAGTAGTATGAGGTGTTGCAGAAAGAAATTGGATCAAGAGGAACATATGAAAGAAAGAAGGAAGAGTGGAGGACGGTAAGAAGAAAAAAAATATTGGTCAGTCTAATATTACAATAGAGAGAAGGACAAAGAGGAAGGGGTCCCCAGGTGGGTGCACAAGAAGAGGAGTGCGGAGAAGCGAGGGAAGCCGAAGAAGGTCTGGACCTTGTAGAAGACCAAGAAGATTCAGTCTCGATATTAGGAAATATTGGAAATTAGGCTGAGAAGGTTTCTTTGGAGGAAGAAAACAAGACTCCCCAAATCAAAGAGACCCTCCTATAAGTCAGTGGAACTAGCCCCAAATCACCCATTACCTGGGTGTCTTCTATACCTGTGGTAAGCCCTATACTGCATACTTATGCTAGTTCTACTCCATCACACCCAGTTAATCATTCACAGTCTGTAAGTGTAAACACTGGGGAGGATATTGTGATCCCCTGACCTATTGCAACCAGGAATGTTATGTTTCATTCTAATAGGAACAGTAAGATCTAGAATGGTTGGAAATATGAGAGGATTGATCACCCTATACCCAGAGTTCTGGTGTAAAGGGGCTGAGGATGTAGAGAAACATTGGTTCCTATGTGAATACATCTAGATATCTAGAGGGAATCTCGATGCAAACAAGTTAGTAAAGTTTTAGTCTACTTTGAGAGGCCATGCCCTCAAATGGTACATGAAATCTATTGAACGAGGGGTGCAAGGACAAGCATTCACCCTTGCAAAATTTTGTTTCAAGTTCATCATCGAATTCAAACTACCTTAGTCAGAGATACAAGCTCTCTTTGAGTTGTAGGAGATTCAACAAAGGGAAAGAGAATCTGCCTGGGAGTATATTTAGAGATTTAAAGATTCTATTGGGAGGTTAGCGCATCCAATTCAAGAAGATCATCAGAGAGAATGGTACATACAAGGATTAATACCTCTAACAAGAATTCATTTAACACAAAAATAGATAGCCACCTTAACAGATGCCTTGGAACAGTCGATGAAGATCGAATCCATGGAAATATATCTAGGGAGTCTAAGGGTGACTAGGCCTCTAGTGGATGCAAATTTGTCACAAATCTAGGGACAATATTGGTGCGAATGGATAATATTCAAGTATTAACCATACCAAGACTAGGACGACCTCAAGTTTGGTGCACATGATGGTACAAAGAAGGGAATCTGGAAAAGGAATCTCTATGCATGAGGGGAATGGGACCTCCTCACAATCTGATGGGACCCTCTCTAGGACCAACGGGAAGAGTTGCACAAGTATCTGTGACTCCACCCTTCCATGCACCAAGGATATACCATACCTTTCTAGGAACTCAAACATCTTAGCCAACTAAGTATTGTGAGATTTCCTAGACACATGGGCATCGATCGAGGATGTTTTCTATCATGCAGAAGTAAATGAATGCACCCAATACAATACATTGTGATTTTTGTGCATATAATACACATGCTACAAATCAATGTAGATAATTGGATGCACTTGTTGATGGATTAGATTGGACAACATTCAGAATAAATGAATCCCCCCAAGGACCTGGAAGAGGCCAGGGAGGTAGGGTTGGAGGGGGATTCATAGGAGGAATAAATGGAGGAAGAGGTCCAAGTATATGTTACAATTGCAATGAAAAAGGTCACTTATCCAGAGACTTCCCTCACCCAATATGACCATGGTGCTCTCACTGTAGAACTAATGGGCATGGAACCGAAGATTTCCCAAAACTAATCTCTAAATGGGAAGATCAGGTTCTTAAACAAGGAAATAATCTCATAGTCTCATAAACAAAAAGGGGAATTGAAGGAGATTGCAAGATACCAGATATATAAAATATGCACAACAGAAACAAAATGATAGAAATGACAGAATAATAGTAAATATCCAGCATAATCTTCACAATACACAGAAATGATATACGAAATAGCAACAGAAATAGCACTTTGAATCAGATAGCAATGTTCATAGGCCTCTTCGAGGGGGCAACCTCCAATCGAGCAACACTCTGTTACAAGAATATCAAAGCTAGGGTTCTCATACCCTTGACTCCTATTTATACTAAAAAGAAGCATCTAGAGGAAGATCCTTCTAGAAGCAGAAGCTTCTATTAGGTCTTCTTACATCCGCCTTATTCTATTTTATTAAAAGGTCTTATTAATATTGACCTTTATTACATACGAATAAATTGATCTACCTATGTGCGGGTTAGGACCTTAACATGTCTGCCCCCTTAAAAACAACCTTATCCTCAAGGCTTGAGATGTGGAAACTGCTGCAGAATGGTAGCTGGTTCCCAAGTGGCATCTGCTGGAGTCATATCTTTCCAC